>CM072667.1:87881887-88059387 GCA_036884735.1 Huso huso | reverse complement strand
CATCTATTATTAACCATCCAACAATCCAACAGTGGTGTCCAACAATCACAGTTTTGACAATCAAAGAGTGCTCCCAGTGATTTGGGGGAAACTGAAGGAATTCTGCCAAGTAAAAGCAAATACTGAGCTTCCTTTTAATTCCAGCATTGTCCAGGCATCCAGTCAACCCAAGGATATTAATCCTGGGCCTAAAGCAGACTCTTTGAACAGGAAGGAACGGCTGGAATGCAGTTCCTAAGAAATCATGTCCAACCGCTCTGTTTGTGCAACAGAAACAAGTGAGGAAGATGCAGGTTACGATGTCTAAATGGCTCCTGATTGTAGAGGAATGAAAACTGGAATTACTCCTGCTATGTACAGAGATTGCTCGCACATTTTTTATAATTGCACTTAAGTATGATAACAAATTATACGTATCTAGTTAAATACTTACAGTTTATAGCTATAGTACATGTATTAAACTGTGTTGTAGTGTTCGTTAACATATATTATGCATACGTGAATAATAAATGAAATATTTGTTGTTAACATGCCAGTAACTGTTGAAGGGTACCGTTGCTATTACGGATGGCTCTACCGTGTGATAGTTGACCGTGACTTGCTGGTATTACTAAGGTAACCTTTCTATTAGCACCATAGCATGTTGTTGCTATGGTGCTAATGACACTTTAGAGTAAATAGCTGTGAGAATTCAGACCCTGTATACAATGCAGGTCGTAGCAGAGCTTCAAGGAAGGGGATTTGTTCCCATTCTCTTTGACTCATAGTTGACTCGGCTCTCTGATGTGGCAGGCTCCGATTAGAACAAGCTCGCCCCTCATCCTTTATTGTGAGAAAGCTTGTTTTAATTATTGTGAATCATATTTTCACTTCAGGCAAGTTCAATTCCACTGGAAACAGGCAAGAATTTGCAGAATGATTTTTTGTTGTTGTTGTTACTCAGAAGAGTGCTTAACCAGGTGAGCAGCTCTCTGATCAGATAGAACCTGTGATCCTGTGTTAAAGCAATCTGTGCCTGACTGTCTCACCCCATGATTATTTTCATTCATTAAACACAGAGTAAATAGTATACTATATCTATATACATGTTTGCTGATCAAATATAATTACTTAGGAACTTGTGTATGGTTTACTATTAAATACAAGTGCAATAATGTATGCTTAACCCTCACACAGACATTAATTGATCATGAATAAGCACACATTTTAAAACACTGCAATGTATCCTAAATTGATATTTGCTTCATATGTTAGTTCATACATAATTATATTACTGACACTTATTGACAATAAGAGAAATCCCTCATACAACATATAAACTGACTCTAAGATTGTACTCATGAACTACAACTAAACATAAAAATGTGTTGCTGTTATTATAAATTTAGAACTGTTTTTATGAATGGGATGGCATCTATGCACAGGATGAGATGTGCAGGAATTCTGACAAAGTCTATAGTGATTGGTTGACTTCTCAAATGTGATTTAAGAAAGAATATGGTATAAGGAGCTGTATCCACTCCACAAGAGTATCTTACACACTGCAGCCTAACTATACTTTATATAAAATATTTCAATAGCAAATAATTCAACAGTGCAGCTAATGTTCATTTGCCATCATTTCCATCCGCTACAAAGAAATGTCAGCTGGCTGTGTCACATCAATATCAGGGTCTAGCATACGTGTTCTAATAGCACAAGCTGCTTGGTGAATGCACTTGGTGACGCAGGGGCGAGCTTGGGGAGAGTCCTGATGGAAGGAATGCGGTGCAGGCTGGAGCTTGCAGAGAGATGGAATGCTGATGTTAGCAGTGCTGTCACCGAGTTTACTCAATAGTTACACTTCTCAGTCAGGCTGCACTGGGTCACACACACACACACACACACACACAGACAGACACACACACATACTGACACTGACACACACACACACACACACACACATACTGACACACTGACACACACACACACAGACAGACACACACACACGCACACAGACAGACACACACACACGCACACAGACAGACACACACACACACAGACAGACAGACACACACACGTACTGACACACTGACACACACACACACACACACACACATGCACACACACATACTGACACACACACATACTGACACACTGACACACGCACACACACAGACAGACACACACACACACACACACACAGACAGACACACACACACGCACACACACATACTGACACACACACACATACTGACACACTGACACACACACACACATACTGACACACTGACACACGCACACACACACAGACAGACACACACACACGCACACACACACACATACTGACACACTGACACACACACACACATACACACTGACACACATGCAGACATACAAACACACACACACACACACACACAGACAAACGCACACATACACACACACACACACACACACACAGCTGGAAAGAAGGCACTAGGCTTGCAGTATACAGTTTGCTGTTTTCATTTTATTGTTCATCAGGTTCTAATGGCAGGGAATAAACTCCCAGATGACAGAATTTTCTTGGTCGCAGTTCTCAGATCTTACCACTAGGCTACACCACTTGCTGTTTTAAGATTCATATGCTGTAGACTGTCTGAAGGTGTCTTTAACAGCATGCAGAGTACAGATTTCTCCCTTTCTCTCTCTCGCCTTGTTTAATCACACGTCGTAGCTAAGGGATTGTGTTATTCTGTAAAAGGTTTGCAGTCCCTGGCTGGTATGTCAAAACTTCAGTCACAAGCTTGGTGTTTGCATTGTAAAATAAACATTTACCTACAGCTCAGCTCAACTGTTACACTGTATCCACTGACCCGACTGTCATCCACTGCTGAGAAACACATGGTACAATGCAGTGCTCAACCCTCTACACTTGCACCCACATTCCCAGACAGTGCTCTCTGAGAAGCGGATGGCACAGGTGCCTGTTCATTTCAGTTGTGAAGCTGTATCTTTGCGCATGTAACAGGCAGTGTTGTGTGATACACACACATTGTGTCCTGTCCCCGGTCCGTGAGATGCTCTTTTGCATTGTGGTTAAGATGCTCGCTTGTGGTGCGCAGGGTTGCCGGTTCGTGCCCAGCCTGGGTCTTGATACACATACCAGGAAATGGGATGAGACTGCCTGAACTCATGTCATAGTTTTTCAGCTGATCTGAATCTCCCAATCACATTGTCAACCCCTCACCACCCCACCCTCTGCATGTTAAGCATGCTGCTGCATGCTACCCCCCAGGGGATACAGTGAGTGATGCTTTCCAGACTGTAATTGTGAGAATGGAAGGGTGGGACAGAGCTATTGTCTCACACGTTGTAAAGAAAGTCCTCGAGCTCTGTGTGCGGTGTTTTTATCCACTGGATAATTAGATGTTCCAAGCCGCAATTGATTTCAGCTTTAGGAGGCTTAGGAGTAATTGGAACATATTGTTAGGGGTCATTACTGCAATTTCGTGATTTTATTTTTTAGTAAGTAGGTATTTGACAGTTTCACTTTGATTTCTGTCCTTGTTTGTGAGTTTACTTTAAGTGGGGTGCTTAATGTGTGGTGCTAAAGTGACTCTATAGAATAGATTAAAAGATATATATAAACCTTGGTTTTAAAATCTGTTAAAACACCTTTGGCTTTAGGCAATATAATCCCCAGTCAGCTGCTGTATCAATCATTTCCCACTATACAACTCAGCTGTGGTCCAGTTGTGTATAATATACTGTATATTATACACTCCTTATGAATAGTGAGCTGCTAGTGTTTTTATTATAATGATTTATTTTATTTTTAATACAAAGCGTTCATTTGATCTGGTGCACAGTCCCTCGATTTTGCAGCAACAACCATGAGATTGTTATAAAAAATACAACACTGAAAGCTTTAATGTTTCACTTGAATCTATTTCTGTAATAGTCTGTATATAAATGTTACTTTCCCTTCTAAACATCCTTCTGCATTGTATTTATCATGCTCCTCGCTCTGACTGTACCTGAGCAGTGTGTGAGGGGATGTTAGGCATGTGCGGATCTCTGTGCTGTACCTCATTAGAACTCATCATGGAGCCAGTATCTGGAGAGCTACCTGTAATGTACATGTTGTAAGTATGCGTTGATCATTAAGGACTTGCCTGCTAATACCTGCCCAGCTCGTGGTAATGAGGCTTGCTCAGCCCAGTTCCCAGTAGCTTCTCTTTGTTTAGTTTTTTTTGTTTTGTTTTATGTGTTTTTGAAGAATCAGGAGTAATGTCAAAATAAAAGAGTGCGAGCGTATGAGTCAGCAGGGGCGTGAGTTCTTCAGAAACAACTCAGAATTTAGTGTAGAATCCCTTTAGAATCTTAACTAACTCAGAATTCAGTGTAGAATCCCTTTAGAATCTTAACTAACTCAGAATTCAGTGTAGAATCCCTTTAGAATCTTAACTAACAACTCAGAATTCAGTGTAAAATCCCTTTAGAATCTTAACTAACAACTCAGAATTCAGTGTAGAATCCCTTTAGAATCTTAGCTGTCTTTATAACATAGAGAACGACTTTTACCATAAACTACAAAAAAAGTAAAAAAAAAAAAAAAAAATCTACATCTATGCAGTACATTGCTCCCTCATTATAAGATGACCCTTTATAACATAGAACAGGTTATAAAGCAGTATGGTCATGACTCCCATTCACCCCATAATGCCATTTCACTAGCACTGTATTCTGGTTATAATGCGCAACACAAACAACATGGTCTCTTGCCTCCAGAAAATAGAGTTGCCACCTGTCAGGGTCAGACACAGGCTGTGTCTAGGTGGCAGGACAGACCCAACCCAGACAAGTCCAGTTTTTTTTAGAATATACTAACTGGAGGGCTACAAATAAGCACCTGTTTTCAGGCAGATACTGTACACTACTATATATTTAACTGTTGATAGTGAGACAGAAAAGCCATCGTTGTTTCATTTTAATAAGTAAACCCTTTTTTAGGGGTCCCAGGTGGCTGACCCATAAAAGATGGGACACTCCAGTGGGGTGCTGGGTAAGTCACGTGATTTGGGTTGAATCTCGGCTGGGGTGGCCACAGGGGGGCGCAGCATTGGCCTGATGCAACACTATAAAGAAGCAGAGCTCTTCTGTATCAGTGTTGGTCCAGGGTGATTTCTGTGCTTGTCAAAATGCGTTGCAATGAACAGTAAAGAGTGGTGAATGCTTGATAAAACACTGGCAGAGAGAAGCATGGTAGTGGTGATGCTATGAGTAGTTTGTAGCTATCATGCACACTCAGCACATAATCTCCAATAAGGGCTGTGCCCACACTTACGGGTACTCTCTGTTTTGAAGTTCCATTTCCCCGTTACTCATTGCAAATGCACCGTGGGCTCTGCTGGGAGAGTACAGTCTGTTCACATGGCCTGGGGCCCTTAGAGGCTTGAAATTCTCAAAGAAAGGATCTATTACACCATAGACAGGCAATGTGTTCCACCTGTATGAATACACAAGGCTCAGGCCTGTGAGTCACACACAGCTCATAACATAACAGCAACAGATACAATAAACCGACGGACACTCTCAGGCTGAGATGTTTACACAACCATACTGAGTGCTGGTTCTGTAATAACCTGAGTCATGGATCCAATAGACAGGAATATGACGGCATTGCAAGTATAAATAACCTCTGTAGGAAGTGTCAGTAATGCACAGTAATTCAGTATGAACTAACTGCTATTAAAACAAATAACAAATCCACTTATAAGCACCTGTTCATGACACAGTGCCATTTGTACTCATGTTAAACTCATCATTCATTTATTCCAAACTGGTGTGTTTGTTCAACTCATTCTTCCATAGATTAGCCTCCTGTGCACACTTGTGTATCTGGAAGGAAACCTTGCGGACCAGCGCATTATACACATTAAATATGAAACATTTCCTCACAGAATTACTGTACTATAGGGGCCTCTAATACCAACAACACTTTCCATGAAGTGTCTCTAGTTATTGTGTATTTACACACAGTTACTTAGTAAATACATGTGTATTTATGCATAATTACAATGTTATTATGCATAGTTACAATGTACTTAATGTGGAAATCTTTTACATAACCCTAACACTAACCCTAACTCTAACCCTACCTTAAATGTAAACCTAACTCTTAACCCAACCCTAACCCTCAGGATAACCTCTCTAGCCCTAACCCTTTTCTGATACAATTGTGTTCTTACATATATCATGCAAAAAGATGTACACAATAAGTACATTTTAACTATGAATAATACCATTGTAATTATGTGCAAGTACACAGGTATTTACTAAGCAACTACTGTGTAAAGACACAGTAATTAGAGACACTGAATGTAAAGGGTTACCCTAATACCTGTGGTTCAGTAGGGAGGGGAATGGTAAATCAAGCTAATCCCATTAAACAGCAAACATTCTTACTAGCAAAGAGGATCAGTCACTAATATGTTAATAATTGTTAACCCTTTAGTACTCATTTGTAGATGCTTTAGAAATGGGCCCTTAATAACCATGATACAGTATCCAGGGCTTCTCATCCTTTAGCACTGATTGCAGTAAACTGGACCATTGTGAGTCGAAAGCATGTGCCATATTGCTAGTGGTACTGCAGTATTACAATAAATATATTATATTTGATGTATTAAGTCTTAAATTAAATTGGTTCTTGTGCATGGTTGTTGTAATTGGTTACCTGTGGTGTTTTCAGAACAATTATACACTGTATGCTTTTTTTCTCTTTTTTTCTGGTAAATCTTACATTTCTTTTATTTGATAAACACCCTCAAAAAAAAAAAATACATATGCGAATATTTATAGACGTATTTTGATGTGGTTTTTAATTAATTTCCATTAGCATGTCATTTATTACTGACAATCCTGTCATATTAAAACCGTGACTAAACCTGAGAATAAAGACTCTCAGATCTTCAGACAATGTCTTTGATCGGGAGGCGGGTTCTGAAGTGAAGGTGTCTTTGTAGCACAATTAGATCTTCACTTCCTTTGGGTTGAAAGAGTAAAAACCCCAAAACAGGAAATACCAAAAGCCCCTAGAATACTAGTTTGTCTTTCTAATACTTTCCATGCTTATCACCCCAGCGAGAGCCCAGCCAGCCACTCACAAGCAGCTCATTTGTTTTCTGATTTCTGACCAATGTCTGTGTCATTGTGTTTTATTACTAGTGCAAGACTCAATACAGCATTTAAACCAGACCGGGGTAAGAGAGTCATTGGTCTGCTTGCAAAAGAAACTTCAAAGAACAATAACCCTAAAAACATTTTAACTTGCATATCACTTTCTGCATGTGATGCCAATCTAGTGCTGATCATGAAAACCCTCAATGTAAACAGCATGATTCCCACACACATCAATCACAAGGTATCCAGCTGAACCAGAAAGGAGGTGATGTGCCTGTGTATGTATTTATTTTGCAATGTATGTTGTATGAGTCGCCAGTCTTCCAGCCCATTGCCTGTGACGCTGGAGCACTATGCAATGTGAGGCTCAATCATCTCTGGGGTCACGTGACTGCAGCAGCAGCATATGTTCCCAGATGTTATAATGATCAGTTCCATAGACTCCCGGGGTCCTGCCACAGCCTTTCATTCTTTCAAACAGACTCCTCCCACTCATTAAGCAACACAAAGTGAAGAAAAGCAATGAAGAGCATGCAAGCAAACACTCACTACATTGTTCATTCTGTTAGCCACTGTTCAAATTATAGGTATATAAGAAAGAAAAAAGAAAGAATGCTGATACTGTGTTGAATTGCACTGACGGAAGTCATTTCCACTTTTTCCTGGCACTACAAGTCTTATCTCTAGACGCCCAGCCTGGGTGACTCATGACACACTTCTGAGGTCAGTCCTGGGATAGAGCCTTTGTTTCCTAGGAGGATGAAGTGTGTGATCCCATGGCTGCAAATCTACCGCTTCTGTTGAGTAAAACACATAGTTCTTCTATGACACCGGTCCTGTGGACTGTTTCCATTGTTTGATGGAACAACTTACTAGGAAGCTGTGAAAAAAAAACATGTCCCCAAAACATATTCACTTGTGGAGTGCGTTTTCAACACAAACATTGCACCCTAACCTTACCCCTAACCTCCCACACCTGAACAACGATTAAACAAAGAGAGCTGAGACATTGTGATAATGAAACTTTTCCCTTGAGCGAGACGGTGAACGTGTTTTTTAACGTGCCAGTGGTATTGTTTGTGATTGCTTGTGTTAATTCCCCTCCATTCAATTTCACTATTTTGTTTGATACAGAGTCCTGCTCTTTTCACAGATGCAGATATAATGACTTGCTCCAATTTCATTAAAGCCTATTTCAGGAATATGAATTGTATCCTTTGAATGTACATGATCTGTTCATCATTCCCTGATGTGTGTTCTTAATCATCACGTATCAGTGTTTCTGCAGTCTTCACACCAGCATAATGGACCTTCAGGCCAGTCACTGAGCAAGCCTGAACAAGGTGGAATTTCTGTAATGAGGCCTGTATCATAATTAACACTAGGGGCTGTGCACTGGGGATTTCTTATAGCAGCATACATGCGCTTGTACAGTTTCTCCAGGGTGCCCAAGAAAATACACAAAGGATGAAGTCATTAGGCATGTGCTGACACCAAATAATTAACTTTAAGAAATTTGAGCATGGCAGTGCTTACAACAGTTTAGCAGCCTGCGATACACAGGGACAGAGCAGTGTGTTTGAATTGCATGCATTGCTCCGTGGTCCCATGTGTATCTTACAGACATGGAGTTCCTTGGCGGCTCTGTTAAACTGAGCACATGGAACTCGTTTAGAGGTAGGAGATGCTGGGTCAGCTATTCACACAGGCGCACTGGAATTGAAATAGTTTTACAACCTGCAGGTAGACGTTTTGTTAACTGGAAAAATATTACCGACAGAACTGTTGATTATTTCAGGATGTGGGACAGCGGCAATATCAAAATGTTATTTTTTATGTGTTTATTTGAATAATATGTGCTGCAGAGTCTGTGGGGCACTGGGGGAATTGAAGAACGACAAAGAGAAGGCGCTAGGATTGAAACAGGGGGCTCTGTTCACAAAGCTTTCACTTAAAGAATGTTCATTTAAAGAATGTTTTTTTTTTTTTGGTTTGATGATATTCCTAAAACTGTTCTGAGCTTCTAGTGATTCAGTTTGTTAACAAAATGAAAGAATAATTTAATAAATACACTATGTAACACAATTTTTGTTCCTGGGTAGTAAGTGTTATTTCCTAATTGCTTATGCCTCAAAAGTATAGAAAATGGCTATTATTCCCCACAAACTTTGCTTTTGTGACCAGGACAGTGATATTTTGAAATTTACCTATTTCCAATGAGAAAACGGGCGAATTTGTGTCTTTTCGTTCACATAAAGTCAGAAAAAAACAACATATGAATCCAAATTAACATGTATTTATACAAAAGTAATACAAAAATGACTACAAAAGATTTAGAAGTGAGTAGTTTTTCGAGATTTACGATTATACTGTAAATCACTTTCACGAATCAGCCCCCAAATGTAGTCTCCCATCATGTTCTCGTTATACTGTCCTTGGTAGCGGCGTTCAAAGTCCAGTATATCCTGGTGGAAGCGCCGCCTTGCTCCTCGATGCGCTCCCATGTTCTCCTTGAATTTATCAAGATGAGCATCAAGGATATGGACTTTGAGGGACATCCTACAGCCCATTGTGCCGTAGTTCTTCACCAGAGTCTCAACCAGCTCCACATAGTTTTCGGCTTTGTGATTGCCCAGGAAGCCCCAAACCACTGCGACAAAGCTGTTCCAAGCCGCTTTCTCCTTACTAGTGAGCTTCTTGAGGAATTCATTGCACTCAGGATCTTCTTTATCTGTGGTCCGGCGAAGACACCGGCTTTGACCTTTGCCTCAGACAGCTTAGGGAAGAAGTCTTGAAGGTACTTGAAGGCTGCCGACTCCTTATCTAGAGCTCTGACAAATTGTTTCATAAGGCCCAATTTGATGTGCAGTGGTGGCATCAGCACCTTCCGGGGGTCCACCAGTGGCTCCCACTTGACGTTGTTCCTCCCCACAGAGAACTCGGTCCGCTGTGGCCAGTCCCGCCTGTGGTAGGTCGCCTTGGGTGTCCCTGCTGTCCCAAAGGCAAAGATAGCAGGAAACTTGGTAAAACCGCCTTGAGACCCATCAGGAATGCCACCATTTTGAAGTCTCCTATGACCTTGATGCCATCTCAGAAAAATGCAGATATGTATCCACTCAGGCAGCTGGAACTAAACTGAACTGGTGGGCTTAAGGCCCTGTATTTATACTACTATTTATATTACTGGAAAGTTCTAGAAAGTTCTAGAAGTTACTCCAAGTTTACTCAGCACTGAATCTATCTGGAATGTTCTGGAAAATAGGTAAATTTCAAAATATCACTGTCCTGGTCACAAAAGCAAAGTTTGTGGGGAATAATAGCCATTTTCTATACTTTTGAGGCATAAGCAATTAGGAAATAACACTTACTACCCAGGAACCAAAAAAAAAAAAAAATTTGTTACACGTGATATCAAACAGTATTTTATTCATTAAAAACAGAGACTCATAAAATACTGCTCCTGTTTCCTGCCAAGTGTAACAGTGTTCACAAGAAACAAGGGGAACACTTCCCACCGTATCTCTTATTACTGTGTATTTACATAGTAGTTACTAGGTAAATACATGTGTACTTACACGTTAAGTACATTGTAACTCTGCATAATAACATTATAAGCATGTGTAAGTACGCATGTAACTGCTGTATAAATACACAGGACTTAGAGACACTTCATGTAAAGTGTTACCAAAGCAGCTTCTCTGCCTGTACGAGCAGTTCAGTTATTTTTGAGAAATGAGTTTTTTGTGCCATTGCGCAGTCAGTGTGCTTTTCAGAGTTTGTTATAAAGTGTATTTGTTGTGCCAGACAGGGCTTGTTTATTGATGTCATCTCAACAGCTCTGTTGCCGGGGTCAACAACAGATAAACAAATAAACACCCAGTAAAATAGTGCTGGCAGGCAAGAGAAACTGTGCTTTCAATTGGTTCACAATGTGAAAGCAGGGTAAATCATTAACGATGTCCTGTTCACTGATGACACAATTAAACTAGGCGGGAATCGGAAACAAGACAGCATTATCAGGGAATAAAAGCATTAGCAAGTGTTTATAGATCCAGCTCTTTAGACTGAGGCGGGGGGGGGGGGTTGGAAACTTGGAAAGGAAAAAAAGTTCCCTTTATGGAGGAAATGACTGCTCAAGTTTTTTCAGACACACTGGGAGCCGTAAACACCATCTCCAGCACAGTCATGGGCTAATTTTAGTCTATTTAACTGCAGTTATCAAGAGGTTTCAAGAGGTGGATGTGAAACGCTGATCCAAACAGTTCGGTATCATCAAAGCTCTTTGCTCCAGTTTGCAACTGGTGCCAATTCTGTGAAAGGAAATCAAAAAGATTCATGAAAGGACATGGGTTTGTTTCTTTCTAGTTTTATTACATTGTTGGTGGGTTGTACTTATATGAAGATTGCGCAAAGTGCACCCTGTAATAAACGGCCTTGATAAAAAGGTGCCAGCGTGCTCTATCTCTGGAAAGGGCAAGTGTTTTGATATCAGCCAACAATAAGTGATGAATGATATTCTACACCGGTTAAAGGTTAACTCACCGAGCTTTAACTGGAGATAGAGCCTTGTGGCTGTTCACTTCTCTAACAGATACTTTAACAGACAGAGTGCTGAACTTTCAGGGAGTGTGTGTCGAGGGCTTTAAGGGTGTTGAGCAGTTCAAACAGGAGTCCTATTGCATTTGAAATTGCATTACATAAAAAAGTATTTTTGCATATTATGTATCTTTATAAAGGTACAAAAATGTGCTTCTGGATACAGCTAAATTCTACTACCACCACTGTAGTGCTACTGTGCCACTAAAGCAAAGCCAGCAGTCCCTGACAAAGCTTAGGATGAGGTGCAGTACTTCTAGGTACTATCGCGTTTGAGAGTTTCTAACAGTCAGTTCAAGGAGTGCATTTTGCTGGCAGTAAGTTTACTGTTGGCCGTTCAGATATTTCGCAAATGTAGTTGAGGTTAAGAAGTATGCAGTCTTCTGATGCACTTCTGAGTACAAAGCAGTAGTACCAAAGCAGAAGTTTAGTTGTATTTCAGGTAAACATATCCTGTGTTTGAGAGTTATTTGTGAATGAAAGTGCACCAAGGTGCTTTAAACTGAAGTTCTGGGTCTGGTGTTTGCTATATCTGCTGCTGATCAGCCTTAACCGCCCGCCACTACGCCACAGCATTATAAAATAGATACTTAGATGGGAAATTGAACATGGTACACACAGTGACTGAAGGGATATATATATAGAGAGATGCATACATATATATAATTGGCAGTGTGCGATGACTTGGCAATACAAATGGTACATTTTGCTCCACTGTTTTCACCACAGAAACAACAAGGTGTTGTGTTCACTTTATTGTGCTGTAATCTCTGTCTTGCTGGTAAGTGTTTCAGCTCACATGCTGTGTGTCTGGTCCGCACTCCCATACCTGTAGAGCTGTTCTGCAGCCTGCGCATTGCACATGACTGCACTTCCTGCTCCACTCCCTCCTCCCAGCATCCTCCTTTCACACAGGCATTTCCAGGAGCCCGTCTGCATTTTATTGCCTTGAGATTTGTTTTGTTTTGACGGCCCAGTTGAGATCAGCTCGGTTCAATTGAATAACAACAGGCTCTCATTCTCATGGTGTGATGTCCATTCTTTTTCAGTAATACGTGACTAATGCAGCTAATATAGGAGAGGCTGGTTTGAAAGTGTCTCGATGAGCTTTTTCAATGCAGTGTAAACGCATTGCACTCATCACATTCCACCTGCAGGCTCAAACCACTCACTGTATTTATTAAGATTTGGAATAAAAGGATAAAACATTGTTTAATCTAAACTATATCTCTGAAATATGTGTTCTGACCACTTTACCCAATCTATCTATCTATCTATCTATATATATATCTATTCTAAACAGAAATGATGACTTAAATGTATCATACATGTAAAGAATACTTACGATCATGTGGTGTAATGTTTTTTTTTTTTTTTTTTTTTTTTGTCATATGTAAATCATGCAAACACACATACATACTGTAAATACCTGCATATACATATGCATACATGCATATATAAGCATAGCTAGTCTTGCTGTCTCAGCTTGAATTAGTAAGTGGTTATTATTAAACACACACACAGCGAGTGTGAGGTGCTGTTTCCAGTGGCAGTGCTTCTTCATGGAGTGTGTGTGGAGAGCCCAGAACAGCCACAGCAGTTCTTTCCACAGAGCTATTCAAAGCCAAAGCCCTGATACTAGTCTTACAGGTTGTTTTGTTATTCAGACTTGCTGCATCACTGTATCTCTCTTCTGTCACAGTTTCACAATACATGGAGTGAAAAGATAAAAACAGAAATGTTTTTCAGAAGGAAAAAACCTATCAAAAAAAAAACTTCTACAAATGTTTCCAAAAACAATGTGGTACAGTACAGCGTGATTAGCATGCACATCGTGGATTACAATATCCTACTGTTAGAATATATAATGATATTGATATGATACAGCCATCTGAAATGCCTTTGTGATATATAGCACTAGACCCTGATATTGATGTGATACAGCCATCTGAAATGTCTTTATAATATATAGTAGACCCTAATAACGATGTGATACAGAAATAAAAGAGAAATGGACATCAATGAGAATTTAATTATTAAAGTCTAAAAATATAATGTTCTTTATGATGCCAGTGTCAGTGGTTATAAAGACAATACAAAGAAAGACGCCATATGGTAAGAAATAACAACCATTGGAAATTGATGGTATGTCATCTCTCTTGACGCTTCTTTGTTTTCATAATGTTGACCAATAATAATAATCACATTCACACAATAACTGAAGATTTTATTAAAACTGAAAATCAATAATAAAAAATTATATTAAACTAATACTCAGTATTTACAAAGAAATATGTGTAGATGTATTCTTTTTGAATAATTTACCAGATCACATCTAAACATTCACTGTTAAATTTCCTTTTTTTTTAGTGTGCGGTGTACCCAGACTATTTCTTTGTTTTATTTATTTTATTTCGTCTCCACAAAAGGAGCAAAAGCAGACTGTATTTTCTTTCCATGACTAGCTACAGATGTATGTGTCTTTTATGTATTCGTGCTGTATTCGTGTCATTTGCTTTGCTTCCGGTGTGCATAGCCCTTAAGTCTAGGTCAGTGGTATAGCTGTCAGCCATGTGCAAAAATATTGATCTGTCACCAGCACAACCACACAAAAAAATCTAGTGGGCTAGGTTAAGGTTTTTCATCAATCCCAAGGTTTTTCAGCAGAGGTCTCGCTGGTATGAACACTTAGGGGTTGACATGTATGCTTGTTAGATCCCCCAGTCTCACTTAGTTACACACAGAGAGTTACGCGCTAGTTTGAACTCCACTTAACACATGCTTTATCACCCTGCTTTAATACAAATGTGAATGAGTTCAATATTACAGGGAAAGAAAGAAAGAAAGGCATCTCAACAGCTTAGCAAAGACCAAGCCTGATGTAATTGTCTTTGAACAGTGCCAATGAACACATTCTTCTTCTTCCTCTTATCACTTGCCCGTGTGTGTCACGTGTCTTATCAGACGTGTCCTGTGAGAATGTGGTCTCCACTATCAGCAAGGGCATCGGTGCAGAAGATATGAGACAGCAAAACATGCCAGACAGTGAGAAGAGCAGTAAACTGGAGGAGCTGTGTATATGTGTGTGAAAGAGTTTGTGTGTGAGGGGCAACCAAGCAGGGAAATGATCTGAACCTGCTTATGGGGGGGCGGACATTAAGGAAAGGATTCTCTCACCAGATTCTCTCTTAAAATTGTTATTAGCAATTATTATGTTGTTTTCTCTAAAATTAACAAGAAACAACTTCTTAAAATGTTACAGAACCTTCTGCAGTGTTTACAAAAAATGTACACGAAGTAGTTACTTAGTAAATACATGTGTTCTTAATATCATTACAATGTTATTATGCATAGTTACAATGTGCTTAATGTGTACATCTTTTTGAACGATATATGTAGGTACACAATTATATCAGAAAAGGGTTAGGGTTAGAGTTAGAGATAGGGTTTGGGTTGGGGTTAAGGATAGGGTTAGGGTTAGGGATGAGGTTAGGGGTACGGTTATATCATGCATGTATATAGATAGTAATTAGAGACACTTAATGTAAAGTATTACCTGTTACTTTATCTTTGCTGTATCCCATGTTGCCCGTATCTTAGCAATATTTTTTCAACATACTCCCGATTGTCTTGCTAATTGCATTCACACATCATAGGTAAACCAACTAGAGATTTTCATTTTCTTTCAACTTTTCCTGGGGAACATTCACCAGGAGCAAGAGAATTTCTCTTCTAACCATTGCAGTGTGTCCAGCTCATGCTCTCTCCTGCAGCAATGCTGGTGCTGTGATTAAAATGAGAGGGGTATTGTGGGAACAGGAAACCAGCACTGTCGTAGGAGGGAGAGTGATACGCTGTGATCCTTAAAAGGGGTATTACACTGAGTAACCGTCGGGAACATGTCTAAAAATATAACTCTGCCATACAGACAACACTGGACACGGCTAAGGAAAGGTAATGTGTTTCTTGTAAACGCGGCAGCGTGTTCTGTAACACTATAAGACTATTTACAATACTCTCGCCTAACACATGTTGAGTGATGGATCTGGCACTGCTGGCTGTGATGATGTCTGATAAAGTTTCAGCTGCAGAAATAAAGAAACATGCTACAGACCTACACCATTTAGTAAAGCCTGAAATATCAAAAACGTAACTCAGCCTTTGGTGCAATATGTTTGAGAATCGAGCCCTTTAATCGTTGAATTGTTCCTATTGAACCTAATAGCACTGCAAGACTGGTGTTGTCTTCTCTAAGTGTAAACCAGAGCTGCCCATCCTAAAGGGCCATTTGACTCCAGCCATGGTCCTGAAGGGTCATTTGACTCCAGCCATGATCCTGAAGGGTCATTTCACTCCAGCCATGGTCCTTAAGGGTCATTTCACTCCAGCTTTAACAGGTGCGCTAATGGACTGCTTCAGGGCCTGGAGGTTTAATTGATAAAATTAAATAATTTAGAACAGGACTGGAACAAAGAACAGCGCTGAAAAGCTTTTGCCCCTCGTGGTGTAAACTCACTCGCTTACTGATTTCAAACGCTGGAGATGTGGTTTGTTATAAATCATTCCAGGTGATACCAGGAAGCAGATAAAATGGTTGGTTACCATGACAGTTAATTTATATTGATTATTAGTTACAAAAGCTACTAGTTACAGCCCAGGTTAAATGATTGGGTGAGCTAATCTTTATGGAGAGTCCAGGCAAATTTAACACGAGCAGAAAGATTTTAAAGGATACACTCTTACTAGTGAATGCAATTAAGAAACGGTTGCCTGAAATCGATCTGCCCTGCATAAAGTTAAAGCTAAAAAGCCTGACTGCTGATAAGCTTGCAGATGTGTGCTTTGAAATCAATTGCTTTATTGATCAGCCATTAAGCATATAAAATGATTTTGCATGAACACATTAAAGGAAGAATCAATTACATTCCTTTATGTCATTTATTAATGTATTAATGTCGATATTTAGTGGGGGGATCCTACAGATGTCAAGAAGTGGCTGATCCTGTTTAATGGTGTCAATAATAAAGGAATTCATGCACAAGGTAATTTACTTTTTCAGTTTTTATAGATTTGTCATGAAAAAAAATGTGATGTGTACCAAGAATATCTATGATCCATGCGTTGGTATTCAGCAGATATTGTGCATGTATGTAAATGTTTTATTGATTTCTGTTTAACACACAGGTTAACTTCAGTAGACTTCACACGACCACACGGAGATGGCACGCACAGCTTTCACAGGGGCTAGAAGCAGCAAGGTCACACAAAACTCTGTGGAAATCTGTGGAAGGTGTTTTGTGCAGTTATGTTTTAGATTTATGGGAAATTTTATTTAAAAGAAAAATAATAAACAAGTAAGGGCCTTGTACTACAACCACTACAAGCCTTGAGCCATTACTCCTTTTAAAACAGAATGAATTGTCCTTATTTCAACAGTGGCTATTACATCCTGTGTAGGGTAACTGAATACTAGACGCAAACACACCCACACAACAAAACAAGTGTGATAGATAAGAAGAACCAAGGAAGTAAACAAAGAAAAAAGCAAACAACACAATCTAAATCTGTAAACTACAGGATATGAATGAGACTCACAACAAAGTAAAGACTGTTACAGTAATGTGACCCACAAGAGAGTAAAGAAAAGTCAAATGTGCAATGCTGTAATGTAATTCCATTGGGTTTAAAACTTAGGGCTTACTTCAACCAATCATGCCTGACCAAGGAGGAAGTTGCAGCCGAGATTCATTTTAAAATCTGGTTAGAAAAGCAAAGGTGACAGATCTTACAGGGAAGGAAAGCACATGCTTATCTTTTTAGAACAAAAGCAGTGCAAAGGAAATCTTGGACACACGGGGGGCAGGGGGGCTGCAGGAGATCCGAAGGAAATCTTGAACACGGGGGGGGGGAGGGGGGGGCTGCAGGAGATCCGAAGGAAATCTTGAACACTCTGCAGGAGATCCGAAGGAAATCTTGAACACGGGGATCTGCAGGAGATCCGAAGGAAATCTTGAACACGGGGGATCTGCAGGAGATCCGAAGGAAATCTTGAACACGGGGGGAGTCTGCAGGAGATCCGAAGGAAATCTTGGACACACGAGGGGGGAGCTGCAGGAGATCCTCAAGTATGTGTTAGGTTAGCTGCTCTCAACCTCCTGGCTGAGAAGAAGGCCTGACACCAGGTCCAGGGGGGTCACATGACCATCTCTTCCTGCCTCACCGCAGGCTGCTGTGTTGTGGTTACTGGGCTTCCCTCAAAGCATCTGGGCAGTGTTAGCTGTGCTGCTCCGTGAACAGAGGGCTGAGGATGATGATAATGCTGAAAGGGGAGCCTGCGGAGCTGAACACACACACGCACACGCACACACACAAACACACACTGCACAAGCACACACACACCACACAAACACTGTGCACACACACTGACACACACACAAACACTGTGCACACACACTGACACACAAACACAAACACTGCGCACACACACACACACACACACACAAACACTGCGCACACACAAACACAAACACTGTGTACACACACACACACACACACTGACACACACACACACACACAAACACTGTGCACACACAGACACACACAAACACACACAAACACACGCACACAAACACAAACACTGTGCACACACACTGACACTGTGCACACACACTGACACACACACACAACCATAAACACTGTGCACAAACACTGTACACACACAAACACACACAAACACAAACACTGTGCACACACACTGTACACACACACGGACACACACACACTGACACACACACACACCCAAACGCTGTGCACATATACTGACACACACACACAAACACTGTGCACACACACTGACACACACACACATACACAAACACTATGCACACACACCAATATAGCCCTTTCCTCTCTCCTCCCCAACCCCAAAAACAGCATCAGAGACAGAGAGGAAGAAAGGCAAAGAGAAAGGGAAAACATGAATCCTTCTGAGACATTCCGATGGTTGGAACAGCAGGTATCCTGCCATGTGGTTCAAGCTTTAAAAAGCACAGCAAGCCGGTACGACATGTATAGAGGGTTTCTCAATATTGTATTCGTACCTGATAAAGACTGTTTTCTGTTTGGGAATATTGAGTTCCAATACATTATTCTGTATGAATTCTATACCTCTCAATCCCACTCTGTGCTGAAATAAGGGAAGGGAAATGCATCGATAAGGTTAATTACAGCCCTGCCAGTTTGTCTGAGGGAGCTGACCCTTAAGCACACTTGCTAGCCTTGAACCAGGGCAAGCTGCATGGGTTAGAATCCTAGTTCTGGCTTTTCATCCAACTACTGGCTCTTTACATACACTGTTTAGTATATACATATAGGCCAGATATACAGGGCCAGAAAATTACCTCTGACATTGGTTGTGATACAGGCGTGGGGCAAGCAGTAACAGGGAATGAGATTGGTTCCAATGCACTACATCCATCAAGTTTGTTCCTTCATTTCAGAAAATAGATGACATTGCATATTTAGTGCCAGGGGAAATGTTGGGTTGCAGGTCAGTGTTTGACACAGCAACAGAAAGCGTGCGTGTTTGGATCACAGTAACAAGCCCTTCTCGGAAAGTCGTTCGGAGCCCATGCATTTCAGTAATATTGTTTTCACACTGCGTTCTGTTAGCTGCAGATGAGTCAGCACCTCTAGGGTTAACCCCCTGTGGTTTCTATATGATCAGTCTGGTGACTGAATCTTCATAGCATTGCAGACGTCAAAGCCCTGAACTCATCCATACTGCTGTTGCCACATACTGAAACAACACCCTTTGCCGAATGAATAATGTTAAGTATGTTCTGCTCGTATGAATTGAATATGTGTGTGCGTAATAACCATGCAATAAACCACACAGTTAAATAATGACGACATTAAGGCTTAGAAACTTCTATTCATTTACCTTCAGTCACATTGCTCTGCTGCCAAACCAGTGAGTAAGTGCAGAGTCCTTGACACACAGTGAAGACCTGCTTTGATGTCAAGTCAAAAACATGATTTGGTGCATTGTTCATGCGTTGTTCATGAATGACCCTTTGTACACTATATGGCTATTGAGATTGATGAGATTTTGTACTGCGCGTGTGGGTGTTTCTTAAGTGCATTTAGCCATGTTTAAGTTTAGTATCCTGGCTCTAGCAGGGTTTACAACACTTCTCAGTATTTAGAAGTTGTTTTGGAGACTTCACGACCACATATGGTGGTAGAAATTGGCTTTGAAGAAAATATTTGAACACCAAAATGGCAGAAAGGTACAACCAATAAAGACACACAAAAATGTACATGTACTGATAATAGTGGATTAACCCTTTCAGCCCTGAATTATTTTCATCAAGCTGAAGAATGCGAAATGAAGTTATATAATTCAAAAAGGAACTCCTTCTTTGAGAATATCTGAGAACAGGACCATTTGTTTTCACACACTGGTACCTAACGTGATTCACATCACCTCAAACTCAGTCTTTCTAAATCTGACCTCCTTTACTTTCCTTCTTCTCCTCTCTCCTCTGACCTCTCTATCAGTCTCCCTTGGTGCTATCAATCTTTCTCCTTCTCATTCTGCTAGAAACCTAGGTGTTATTGTGGACCCTTCCATCTCCTATTCTCAATAAGTCTCTTCACTAACACGTACTTGTTGTTTCTTTCTTAGCAACATCTATAGAATCCTCCCTTTTCTATCTACTTATTCCACACAACTCCTGGTCCAAGCTCTTGTTCTTTCTAGACTGGATTATTGTAACTCTCTCCTCGCTGGTCTCCCTGCTTCCTATCTCCAGTACCTTGTGTCTCCTTATATTCCCTCTCACCCTGTCTGCTCATCCTCTACTGGTCGACTTGTTATGCCTTCTCCTCACCCCTTCCTCCGTGCTCTCTCCTTCTCTTCACCCTCCTTCCTCCTGTGCTCTCTCCTTCTCTTCACTCTCCTTCCTCCCGTGCTCGCTCCTTCTCTTCACTCTCCTTCCTCCCGTGCTCTCTCCTTCTCTTCACTCTCCTTCCTCCCGTGCTCGCTCCTTCTCTTCACTCTCCTTCCTCCCGTGCTCTCTCCTTCTCTTTCCTCCCGTGCTCTCCTTCTCTCCTCTCCTTCCTCCCGTGCTCTCTCCTTCTCTTCACTCTCCTTCCTCCCATGCTCTCTCCTTCTCTTCACTCTCCTTCCTCCCGTGCTGCTCCTTCTCTTCACTCTCCTTCCTCCCATACTCGCTCCTTCTCTTCACTCTCCTTCCTCCCATTTTCGCTCCTTCTCTTCCTCTCCTTCCTCCCGTGCTCGCTTCCTTCTCTTTTCTCCTGTGCTCCCTCCTTCCTCCCTTCCTCCCGCTCTCTCCTTCTCTTCACTTTCCTTCCTCCTGTGCTCGCTCCTTCTCTTGCTCTCCTTCCTCCTGTGCTCCTTCTCTTCACCCCTTTTTTCTCCCGTGCTCTCCTTCTCTTCACCCTCCTTCCTCCCGTGCTCGCTCCTTCTCTTCTCTCCTTCCTCCTGTGCTCGCTCCTTCTCTTCACCCTCCTTCCTCCCGTGCTCTCCTTCTCTTCCTCTCCTTTATCCTGTGCTCCTCCTTCTCTTCCTCTCCTTCCTCCTGTGCTCGCTCCTTCTCTTCCTCCTTTCCTCCGTCTTCCTCTCTTCCTCTCCTTCCTCCCATGCTCCTCCTCTCTTCACTCTCCTTCCTCCCGTGCTCTCTCCTTCTCTTCGCTCTCCTTCCTCCTGTGCTCGCTCCTTCTCTTCACTCTCCTTCCTCCCGTGCTCGCTCCTTCTCTTCACTCTCCTTTCTCCTGTGCTCGCTCCTTCTCTTCACTCTCCTTCCTCCCATGCTCTCTCCTTCTCTTCGCTCTCCTTCCTCCTGTGCTCGCTCCTTCTCTTCCTCTCCTTCCTCCCGTTTCTCCCTTCTCTTCACTTTCCTTCCTCCTGTGCTCTCTCCTTCTCTTCGCTCTCCTTCCTCCTGTGCTCGTTCCTTCTCTTCACCCTCTTTTCTCCCGTGCTCGCTCCTTCTCTTCACTCTCCTTCCTCCTGTGCTCGCTCCTTCTCTTCACCTCCTTCCTCCCGTGCTCGCTCCTTCTCTTCGCTCTCCTTCCTCCTGTGCTCGCTCCTTCTCTTCACCCTCCTTCCTCCCGTGCTCGCTCCTTCTCTTCACTCTCCTTCCTCCTGTGCTCGCTCCTTCTCTTCCCCTCCTTCCTCCCGTGCTCTCCTTCTCTTCCTCTCCTTTATCCTGTCTCCTCCTTCTCTTCGCTCCCTTCCTCCTGTGCTCGCTCCTTCTCTTCACTCTCCTTCCTCCCGTGCTCTCTCCTTCTCTTCGCTCTTCTTCCTCCTGTGCTCGCTCCTTCTCTTCACTCTCCTTCCTCCCGTGCTCGCTCCTTCTCTTCACTCTCCTTTCTCCTGTGCTCGCTCCTTCTCTTCACTCTCCTTCCTCCCATGCTCTCTCCTTCTCTTCGCTCTCCTTCCTCCTGTGCTCGCTCCTTCTCTTCACTCTCCTTCCTCCCGTGCTCTCTCCTTCTCTTCGCTCTCCTTCCTCCTGTGCCGCTCCTTCTCTTCCTCTCCTTCCTCCCGTGCTCGCTCCTTCTCTTCCTCTCATTTCTCCTGTGCTCGCTCCTTCTCTTCACTCTCCTTCCTCCCATGCTCTCCTTCTCTTCTCTCCTTCCTCCCATCCTTTTCTCTTCACCCTCTTTTCTCCCGTGCTCATCCTTCTCTTCACTCTCCTTTCTCCCGTGCTCTCTCCTTCTCTTCACTCTCCTTCCTCCCGTGCTCTCTCCTTCCTTCTCTCCTTCCTCCACCCTTCTCTTCACCCTCTTTTCTCCCGTGCTCGCTCCTTCTCTTCACTCTCCTTCCTCCGTGCTCAAACTCTTCTTCACCCTCCTTCCTCCCGTGCTCTCTCCTTCTCTTCACTCTCCTTCCTCCTGTGCTCGCTCCTTCTCTTCACCCTCTTTTCTCCTGTGCTCGCTCCTTCTCTTCTCTCCTTCCTCCCGTGCTCGCTCCTTCTCTTCACCCTCTTTTTTCCCGTGCTCGCTCCTTCTCTTCACTCTCCTTCCTCCCGTGCTCGCTCCTTCTCTTCACCCTCCTTCCTCCCGTGCTCACTCCTTCTCTTCACTCTCCTTCCTCCTGTGCTCGCTCCTTCTCTTCACCCTCTTTTCTCCCGTGCTCGCTCCTTCTCTTCACTCTCCTTCCTCCCATGCTGCTCCTTCTCTTCACTCTCCTTCCTCCCATGCTCTCTCCTTCTCTTCACTCTCCTTCCTCCTGTACTCGCTCCTTCTCTTCCCTCAGGACTGTTCAGTCTTTTATTGCTTTCTGTCATCTTCTCAAAACCCACTTATTCAGCCTTTATTTGTAAATTCCTATTTATATATCTTTTGTATTTTCCTTTATTTATATTTATTTTGTATATATTGTATAGGGCAGCAGTGTAGAGTAGTGGTCTGAGCCTGAGCCACACAGGGCAGAGCATTAGAACAGGAACCCTGCTTCCCAGCCAAGAGACTTCAAACTTCAAGAGACCAGACATTAGAACAGGAACCCTGCTTCCCAAACATTCAAACATACCCGGACCCAGCCTGAGCCACACAGACCAGAGCATTTCCCAGAACAAAACCCTGGACCTGGCCTGAGCCACAGACCAGAGACTTAGAACAGGAACCCTGCTTCCCAGCCAAGACCCGGCCTGAGCCACACAGACCAGAGCATTAGAACAGGAACCCTGCTTCCCAGCCAAGAGACTTCAAACATACCCCGGGACCCGGCCTGAGCCACACAGAGCAGAACAGCCCTGCTTCCCAGCCAGAACAGGAACCCTGGACCCGGCCTGAGCCACCCAGCCAAGAGAACTGCTTCCCAAACATACCATACCCGGACCCGGCCTGAGCCACACAGAGCAGAGCGTTAGAACAGGAACCCTGCTTCCCAGCCAAGAGACTTTAAACATACCCCGGGACCCGGCCTGAGCCACACAGAGCAGAGTGTTAGAACAGGAACCCTGCTTCCCAGCCAAGAGACTTTAAACATACCCCGGGACCCGGCCTGAGCCACACAGAGCAGAGTGTTAGAACAGACCCCAGCCAAGAGCCTGAGCCACACAGACCAGAGAACAGAAACCCTGCTTCCCATTAGAACCCGGAACCCAGAGCGTTAGAACTTCCCAGCCAAGAGACTTCAAACATACCCCGGGACCCGGCCTGAGCCACACAGATTAGAACAGGAACCCTGCTTCCCAGCCAGAACAGGAACCCTGAGCCACCCCAGCCAGGAACCCTTTCAAACATAACATACCCGGGACCCGGCCTGAGCCACACAGAGCAGAGCATTAGAACAGGAACCCTGCTTCCCAGCCAAGAGACTTCAAACATACCCCGGGACCCGGCCTGAGCCACAGACAGACCAGAACAGGAAGAACAGGAAACATACCCCTGCTTCCCAGCCAAGAGACTTCCCAAACATAAACCCCGGGACCCGGCCTGAGCCACACCAGAGCAGGAACCCTGCTTCCCAGAACTTCAAACATACCGGGACCCGGAACCCCAGAGCATTAGAACAGGAACCCTGCTTCCCAGCCAAGAGACTTCAAACATACCCGGGACCCGGCCTGAGCCACACAGACCAGAGCATTAGAACAGGAACCCTGCTTCCCAGCCAAGAGACTTCAAACATACCCCGGGACCCGGCCTGAGCCACACAGACCAGAGCGTTGGAACAGGAACCCTTAGAACCCGAACCCTAGAACAGGAACCCTTCCCAGCCAAGAGACTTCAAACATACCCGGGACCCGGCCTGAGCCACACAGACCAGAGCGTTGGAACAGGAACCCTGCTTCCCAGCCAAGAGACTTCAAACATACCCGAACAGGAAACCCCTGCTTCCCAGCCAAGAGACTTCAAACATACCCCGGGACCCGGCCTGAGCCACACAGACCAGAGCATTAGAACAGGAACCCTGCTTCCCAGCCAAGAGACTTCAAACATACCCCGGGACCCGGCCTGAGCCACACAGGCGTTAGAACAGGAACCCTTAGAACAGGAACCCTGCTTCCCAGCCAAGAGACTTCAAACATACCCCGGCCTGACCAGGCCTGAGCCAAACACAGACCAGAGCATTAGAACAGGAACCCTGCTTCCCAGCCAAGAGACTTCAAACACAGGAACCCTGCTTCCCAGCCAAGAGACTTCAAACATACCCCGGGACCCGGCCTGAGCCACACAGGGCAGAACAGGAACCCTTTCCCAGAACAGGAACCCTGAGCCACACACAGACCAGGCGTTCCCCTGCTTCAAGAAGAGACTTCAAACATACCCCGGGACCCGGCCTGAGCCACACAGAGCAGAGCGTTAGAACAGGAACCCTGCTTCCCAGCCAAGAGACTTCAAACATACCCCGGGACCCGGCCTGAGCCACACAGACCAGAGCATTAGAACAGGAACCCTGCTTCCCAGCCAAGAGACTTCAAACATACCCCGGGACTAGGGTGACCACCCATCTTTAATTGGACAGGACAGTCCCTAAATGTAAAGATCAAGTCCTGGTCCCGGACTAAATGCCAGAGCATTAGAACAGGGACTCACTCCTCCTGGGGCAGCAGGAGACAGGATCGGAAATGCAGGGAGGGTGTGGTTTAGTAGGTACAGGACAGGCACCATGTAACTGCAGCCCTTGTGATCCACAGTGCAAGGGAAAGGCATAATCAATTCAATCCTTCTTCACTTTACTTTCTCGTAGTTTTACCTCGGGAATACATTCAATACTGCTTTGATTTTTCAAACGCGATTGAAACTCAATTGAAAAATTCCAAAAATTCCCAAAATTGTCATGCAGGCCGGGGAAGCAAGATATTCAAACACGCTTGATTGAAAGGTTAATGTGTGACTCTTAATTGAGTAAGGAGTCATTTGTATTTGGCTTACTAAAAAGAATCTGCCAAAAGTTATTTTGCATAAATAAATCCAGAAATGACATAGAAATGGTGTGGCTCTGCAGGAAACGTGTACATGCACCAGGCTCTGCAATAGAGGAATACAGCCATTACTAAAACTCCTCAGTCACTCTGAGCTGTCTTTCCATATCCCCCGAAACAGCTCTGACTGCAGAATGACTCAGGAAGATTTTGAACTGAGTGCAAGGCCCCTGGATAAGCTAGCTACCAGGGGTGTGGTGATACTCGTGCTCGGAATTGCCTTTAAGAAGTATTATCGGCAGGTATTAAATAAACCCATTTGTTAATGTGTTGAAAAGAAAAGCTATCCTTTCCTCACCTTTACAATTGAGTGTTTTAAAAGCACATGTTTCTCTCATCCAGGACACTGACATTTTTACTGCCATGCCGAGGCCGTAAGCTAACAATGAAAATGCGTACCTGCAAATAAATATTTCCTGAAGTCAATTAAGAGTATGAATACTAGTATCAGCACGCCCCTAGTAGCTACCTTATGGGTGGTGAATCCACCACAGTGTGCTCTGTTTTATTCCTGGTCCTCGATAGTGTACACTGTCCAGCAGACCACAACCCCCTCTTCTATATTTACTATACGGCAAAAAGGATTTCGATCTACCTGTACAGTGTGTGCTCTGAAAAAAAGATGACATTGGAAACTGGCAGTATATAAATTAGGTGAACTAGTCTTGAGTACTAAATCTTAGTTTTTTGTTTTATTTTTACCGGAAAGCCTCTCAAATAAAGTGTCTGTCCTGTCAGGCGTAGGCAGTTGTATTAATAAAATACAAACAGGTTTTAACCAGGGGATTTATATGTTACTCAAAAGCATATTCTCTCTAGCGTAATCTTTCAATATTTTATCTTCATTAAATATGACTTGCTCAAAGCGTGTTCCAAAATTCCAAGCGCAACGCAGGTACGCAAGAGCTTCTCAGGACAGCTGGCCACGTTTATTTTAACACAAAATGAGAAGCATGCATTAATGTGCTAGTAAACTTGTTATTAACAGGTAATTAACTCCAAACAGACCAGAAGACACACATGGGAAGCTGGGTGGAGACAGATTCAGGACAGGATTGGAGGCTTCTAGAGAATGGGTTTCCAAGCCATGTTGTAACACAAACATTCATTGTGCAAGTTACAATGCTTATGCTATGCATTTATTATGCTTTCCCACACTTCTCAGTGATGTACCTTGCTTGTCTGTGCACTAAGCTTTATGCCTGGTATCCTGCATTAAACTTGTATAAGGTACACAGGTGGTACAAACTCATGCCTGCAGAGTGCTGACTGCAGAGGATGCCACAGCACACAAAGGTTAAACCAATAGGACCCCCTCTAGTCAGATTATCAGCAATGAAACCCCCTCCAGAGAGATAAACTTCAAGCCCTGCCAGCCCGGCCTCAGGGGGTGGGGAGTGGCCATCCACCCTTATCACACTGAAAGCATGAGGTTTAGTACCTGAACTGACAACACACACCATTGAGACAGGGTAGGATTGAAGATCCACATTGCACTGCTAACTCACTTTACATTGTTGAAGCTTTTTTTGTGTGTGTGTGTGTGTATATATTTGCATTTACACCAGGGTAAAAAAAGAGAAAATGTTCAAGTTCCAAAACTGTTTAATCCACAACTATAAAACATTCAATACTAAAATAAACGTAATAAATTAAATGACAAATGGACTGGAAGCCACACTTCAATGTCAGGATCCAGAATGTTCCCACATTCTCTTTACACTGTGACTTCAAACTCAGAGCAGGGTGTCAAGTACAGCATAACAATTCAGCGAGCTCGAGGAGTCAAACACTATTCTCATTACTTTAGAGGAGGACCAACCAGCCTGCACCTCACAGGCAGGAACAAGCCAGGCATGGGGTGGGGGTGGGGGTGGGGGTGGGGGTGGGGACCTCAACAACAAACAAACAAGCGCTTACTTTGTGAAATAAGTGGTAGCTCTTAAATCATAGCTGAAAGGAGAGCTTGTACTCCATTATCGGACTCAGTCCTGCAGGATAACATCTGTGATCAGAGAATACAGGCTAAGCAGTCTTTTGTGTTCTTTGTCAACACCACCCCAGCCGCAGGGGGCCCCAGAACAGGCACATGCTTTTAACCTTCAACCCAATTTAAGATAAGAAGGATTCCGCTGACCCTGGAGCCAGGGGTCACAGTCCTCAAGGGGCGTGGCTAATCCCTGGCTTGGGCTGTTGACTGAAGGATTTTTCAGCTCCAGGCCAATGGCTTTGATATACCAGCAAGGCACACAGGGTAAGTGACTGAAGGAAATCAGAATATAGTCTAAAGTTTGGGGTCTGAGAAAAACAGTTTAATAACTTGTAAAATAAATGACACATTACCTTAGCTCATAACACCCCTGTGAAAAAAATACAAATGAAAGACCTACACAGTGTTCATGCATGATGACGATTGTCCCAGTAAAGACACCGTAGCATCCCCCGCAGATGTGCTTGCTCTGTGCTCTGCGCTCTGATTTGTGAACTTATTGAAAACTGCCAAAGTCTTCTAGTGGTGTAACCATGCAGACCCCAGGAGAATCAGCATTTCTTTGTTTTTTTATAAAGGTAGTCGTTGCCAATGATTTTACCCCAGTATTCTCCCCAATTTGGAATTGCCAATTGTATTTATTAATCCCGGTTCACCGCTGCAACTCCCTGGTAACTTGGGGAATGGTGGTTGACACACGTGTCCTCCGAAATGTGTCCCTGCCAAGCCGTGTATTTTCGCACTGCAGATCCACAGCGAAGCCATCAGATCTATAGTGTCGAAGGACAACACAGATCTGAGTGGCTCCATAGCAGACCCATAGGCACCCTATCAGCCACAGGAGTCGCTGGTGCGTGGTGAACCGTGGATTGCCCTGCCAACCTAAGCCCTCCCTACCCGGACGGCGCTCGGCCAATTGTGCGCCGCCCCTGGGAACTCATGGTCACGGTCGGCAATGACATAGCCTAGATTCGAACCGGTGAATCTCCAGGCTATAGGGCGCATCCTGTACTCCACATGGAGCGCCTTTGTTGGATGCGCCACTCAGGAGCCCAAGAATCACCATACAGATAAGGCAAAGTAAGTGTAATAATAAGTGATAGCAAAGTATGGAAAAACAATCATGAATAATGCACAGCATGCATACCTGATTAAACTCTACTGCAATGGAGATGTTTACACTGATTTGTTTAACTAAGTTATTGTAAGTTATTTAAGTTATTCATTTAAAAAGACATTATGGACCGATTCTGGCAGTACTGAGCCTGAAGCAGAAGGCTATGGCAATCCCTGATGTGATGAGACTTGAATGAACTCGAAGCAGAAGGCTATGGCAATCCCTGATGTGATGAGACTTGAATGAACTCGAAGCAGAAGGCTATGGCAATCCCTGATGTGATGAGACTTGAATGAACTCAAAGCAGGCGGCTATGGCAATCCCTGATGTGATGAGATTTGAATGAACTCGAAGCAGAAGGCTATGGCAATCCCTGAAGTGAAGAGACTTGAATGAACTCGAAGCAATGGCAATCCCTGATGTGATGAGACTTGAATGAACTCGAAGCAGAAGGCTATGGCAATCCCTGATGTGATGAGACTTGAATGAACTCGAAGCAGAAGGCTATGGCAATCCTTGATGAGACTTGAATGAACTCAAGAAGGCTTGAATGATGAGACTTGAATGAACTCGAAGCAGAAGGCTATGGCAATCCTTGATGTGATGAGACTTGAATGAACTCGAAGCAGAAGGCTATGGCAATCCTTGATGTGATGAGACTTGAATGAACTCTTGGCAATCCTTGATGTGATGAGACTTGAATGAACTCGAAGCAGAAGGCTATGGCAATCCTTGATGTGATGAGACTTGAATGAACTCGAAGCAGAAGGCTATGGCAATCCCTGATGTGATGAGACTTGAATGAACTCGAAGCAGAAGGCTATGGCAATCCTTGATGTGATGAGACTTGAATGAACTCGAAGCAGAAGGCTATGGCAATCCTTGATGTGATGAGAGTTTCATTGGGTTTCATAGTGAATGGACATCAGTGATGACATGCAGGGGCCTGGGGTTGATTCTGAAAACGGAAACAGAACAAATACATATTTTAAAAACATTCATAAGTGCAAATTGAATGAATTAATGGGAAATACATACACAGCTCCGGGAACTGAGATGAAACTCAGAAACACAGATTCAATTAAGAAAAAATGCCAGTGATTCGGGCAACTTTCCAAAAAAAATACTGGCCCTTAATCAATGGAATGTGCTTCTAAATTGTGCAAACTCTCCCTAAGAACCAGTGCGGACCAGACACCATGTAGATTAATACTGCCTGCAATCTGTACCATGCTAAAAGTGACTTTCTTCAGTGCTTTTCACGTATATTTCATCATAAATCAGAAGCACAGCTAGATTATACTGCTGACTGAGATTCAGAACATCAGAACTAGAAAACTTTAAAAAAATATATGAAAACCTCTGACAACAGGTTTGTGTTTCGATTTGAAAAGGTTACCTTCTTATACAGGAGTTACCCAAGGCTGTATATAAACTAGGAAAACAGCAGCCAGGTCTAGTACATCTCCCAGGTATTGTGATAACGGATTACTTTTATAGGCATGATACTGGCTCTTCAAGGATGGTGATGCACCTTCCTAGAAATTTAGTTTTTAGCTGATCAGAGTGAGTTTTCAGTCACACTTTCCATGAAGTGTCTCTAATTACCATGTATTTACAAAGTAGATACTTCATAAATACATGTCTACTTACACATAGTCACAATGTTATCATGCAAAGTTCTTATCTTTTTGCATTATATATGTAAATGCAATACAAATACAATTGTATCAGAAAAGGGTTAGGATTAGAGTTAGGGTTAGGGATGGGGTTAGGGTTATATTGTGCAATTTTACACATGAAGTACATTGTAACTATGCATAATAACATTGTAAGTATGTGTACGTACACATATATTTACTAAGTAACTACTATGTAAATACACAGACACTTAATGTAAAGTGTTACTGAGTTTTCAGGCCATTGACATGTAATGAGGCTTTACCTCACTCTGCTCTGTTTTTACCATTAGATTGCACGTTTCACGAAGGCCTGGGGATCAGTTCTAACAGAACAAAACCGAAAAGAAAAAGAAGGTTTGGGCATAGGAGCAACAGCAATGGGGATTAGCTAGAGTGAACTGTAGATCATTCAAGCAAGCCATTGGAATGGCTTTCACAAGTCATGTTTATTATTGACATTCATTTACTTCAACAAACAATGGCAACCCCCTGGAAACCAAACTGTTTTCTGTTTGCTCTGGTTTGCTTTTGTAATCGACTACAATCAAGCAAATCCTCTGACAATTATTCATAGCGATTTGAAAAAAGATTTGGAAAAGGCTCCCGGCTATAAACTATATTCTGAATAAACAGGATGGGCTGTTTTTGGCACACACGTTAAAACATACAGGCAAAGCACTATCTCTCCCCATAGCTTTATATAGCTGGCTTCCTCTCCGAACCCACAAAACTCAAAATAAAATGCAACTCAACTGTCAACTCCCAAGCACTCCAAATCTAACTGTGTACATCCTGTGGCTTTGTGTTAATTCGTCTGAAACAATGTAACCTAAACAAGTAGATAGTGTGTGGGGGGAATGATTTTAGCCACATTATATGTATTAGAACATGCTTACTCAAAGCAAAATGAGATGCATAGTTTAACTTTTAAGGAAGGGATTCTACATGTTTCAAACGTATGCAAAGCACAACAAGTCATAGTGATGAAAAATGGTTACCCATAGCTAAGAATGTAAGGTAAAACATCTTTGTGTGCCCGGTAAAAACATGCTACGTCACAGGGAAGCATGGTAAAAGGATGGCAGCTGAACTGGAATGCACCTCCCCAAGGTAAAGCCCTTTATAAAAGTTTACCCCAGTAATTTCCCCATGCTTTACCATTTCTCTGTGCTGTACAATGCTTACTTATGCTATACCATGCTTCAACTGTGCTTTATTACACTTTGCTGTGCTTTTACTCTGGGAAACTACGGCATAAGTATTTTGCTTGCAGTAAGAATGCTAGATCCTCCTGTCCTTTTTTCCAATCAAAGTGCTCACAGTGTGATATGGGTGTGAGTCAGCTGGACACCCTGACAGCACACACAATGTACACTTGTAACCAGACCCCTGTACTCTGTTTGTTGGGGGGCGTGTGTAACAGAGAGCTGGCGATGTCTGTGGTTAAAGTAGGTAGTTCAAGTAATTCATTCCATTCCATCCTCATTCCAGTAACTGCCTTTGCAAACAAGCCTGGATTTTTTGTACAATGATTGAGACTGGGTTGTCTCACGTATTGTATTGTTTGAACAAATAAAAAACTGAAAAAATATTATTAGTTCAAAACAGATTGTCAAAAGAAACGACAATGATGATGAAAATAAAAACAATTCTATTTATTATTTTTCTAAAACATTTCCCAAACCTGGACTAACACCTAATTCAGTGTGCAGTTTACTGGGTGCAATGCAGCATGCACTGGACTGACACCTAATTCAGTGTGCAGTTTACTGGGTGCAATGCAGCATGCACTGGACTGACACCTAATTCAGTGTGCAGTTTACTGGGTGCAATGCAGCATGCAGTTAATATACCTGTTGGTGCGTCTAGGAGGGCCCTTGCTGCTCCAGGCAAGTGCGGGTCTGCAGATGAGGAGGGCAGTGCTGAATACAGGGGTAATAAACAGGAGACAGACTGCCCAGAAAATTAGACTTGTTAGTGGAATGTATTATATCCTTGCTGCACAATGCACTGCTGCCTGTCCTTAGAGAAACGCTTCCTAATGAACACAGCGGGTCCCATCAGGAGGTGACCAGGCGCACCATTAATGTGTGGATGGAGGGTGCCGCTTTACAAGTACAGAACCTGCTGGACGAATCAAATCAACAAATTTGTGTAAAGTGTTATTAATGTGACTTACCTTCAGAGAACAGATACCCGTCAACACCATCAGGTAATTTACAAACACTGACAAACAGCAACTGATACATAGATCCATTTCTTCTTTTCTATCGCCTGTAACACCCATACATACAGACACTAACCAGTGACCTGTGGCTGTTTACAGTGCATGCATTGAGAACCCAAGAAACATTACTGCTTTGAGATTCCACACGTTTTACTTTATGGTTACCCAACAACAACAGCAACACAACAGCACCTTTTACAGCTGAAAAGAATGTCTGCTTACAGGCAGCCAGTGTAAGGATGCTAGGATGGACGTTATGTCTTCAGTTTTCTTAGTCCTGCTCAATAACCTGGCAGCAGAATCCACTATATTCTGGAGCCTGGATCTAGCCTGCATTGAGACTCCCACCAGATGGGCAGTACAATAATGGATGCTAGAAAAGGGCCTAACACCCACTCTGGACCATCACCCATTATAAGAGGTAATCAAAGTGTTAAAATGCTATTTAGACACATCTTCTATTGAACACACGCACGCGCATACGCATACGCACACACGCACAAGCGCACGCGCCACGCACACGCTCACGCTCAGCCAGATGTATTTATAGAAAGTAACATCCTACGAGCTGCCTTCAGCCACATGGGTAGAACCTGTCACTTCTTTACAGCCAAGCCTCCACACTGGAAACTCAACACAAGTCCAAAGGCAGCCATGGCGGTGAGCTGCCCACTGCAGCATATGTGAAGTTTTTCCACTCCACCCCCAGCCCAGCCTGATCAAAGCAGACCATTCTCCAATGAGTCACCAGCGTGCAGGTACAGTACACTGTGCAGCATTGCACAGAGAGACCGCCTTTATACTTCCTGAAGGATAAACAGGGTGAGATTGCTACACACAACACATCAGGACAGCAATCTATATTGAAAGCCTTATGTTTGCTTTGCCAACCCATCACTCAAATATGTGCTATGTATTCTGTGAGTAAATACTGTGCAGTCTCCCAGCTTAGCTAGAAACCAGGGTCTGCTTTCACAAAGCAGTTCTAGGGAGCAGTCTGCTAAATCCAATTAACTTCCAAAAAAATAAAAATAAATGAAATAATTTTTTTTTGTTATCCTTTAATCACATACATTTGCTGAGTGAATTTCTACTGAACTTCATCGTTCTATCTTAAAATAGGGTCCCATATACAGTGCCTTGCGAAAGTATTCGGCCCCCTTGAACTTTGCGACCTTTTGCCACATTTCAGGCTTCAAACATAAAGATATGAAACTGTAATTTTTTGTGAAGAATCAACAACAAGTGGGACACAATCATGAAGTGGAACAAAATTTATTGGATATTTCAAACTTTTTAACAAATAAAAACTGAAAAATTGGGCGTGCAAAATTATTCAGCCCCTTAAGTTAATACTTTGTAGCGCCACCTTTTGCTGCGATTACAGCTGTAAGTCGCTTGGGGTATGTCTCTATCAGTTTTGCACATCGAGAGACTGAAATTTTTGCCCATTCCTCCTTGCAAAACAGCTCGAGCTCAGTGAGGTTGGATGGAGAGCATTTGTGAACAGCAGTTTTCAGTTCTTTCCACAGATTCTCGATTGGATTCAGGTCTGGACTTTGACTTGGCCATTCTAACACCTGGATATGTTTATTTGTGAACCATTCCATTGTAGATTTTGCTTTATGTTTTGGATCATTGTCTTGTTGGAAGACAAATCTCCGTCCCAGTCTCAGGTCTTTTGCAGACTCCATCAGGTTTTCTTCCAGAATGGTCCTGTATTTGGCTCCATCCATCTTCCCATCAATTTTAACCATCTTCCCTGTCCCTGCTGAAGAAAAGCAGGCCCAAACCATGATGCTGCCACCACCATGTTTGACAGTGGGGATGGTGTGTTCAGGGTGATGAGCTGTGTTGCTTTTACGCCAAACATAACGTTTTGCATTGTTGCCAAAAGTTCGATTTTGGTTTCATCTGACCAGAGCACCTTCTTCCACATGTTTGGTGTGTCTCCCAGGTGGCTTGTGGCAAACTGTAAACGACACTTTTATGGATATCTTTAAGAAATGGCTTTCTTCTTGCCACTCTTCCATAAAGGCCAGATTTGTGCAGTATCGACTGATTGTTGTCCTATGGACAGAGTCTCCCACCTCAGCTGTAGATCTCTGCAGTTCATCCAGAGTGATCATGGGCCTCTTGGCTGCATCTCTGATCAGTCTTCTCCTTGTATGAGCTGAAAGTTTAGAGGGACGGCCAGGTCTTGGTAGATTTGCAGTGGTCTGATACTCCTTCCATTTCAATATTATCGCTTGCACAGTGCTCCTTGGGATGTTTAAAGCTTGGGAAATCGTTTTGTATCCAAATCCGGCTTTAAACTTCTCCACAACAGTATCTCGGACCTGCCTGGTGTGTTCCTTGTTCTTCATGATGTTCTCTGCGCTTTAAACGGACCTCTGAGACTATCACAGTGCAGGTGCATTTATCACGGAGACTTGATTACACACAGGTGGATTCTATTTATCATCATTAGTCATTTAGGTCAACATTGGATCATTCAGAGATCCTCACTGAACTTCTGGAGAGAGTTTGCTGCACTGAAAGTAAAGGGGCTGAATAATTTTGCACGCCCAATTTTTCAGTTTTTTATTTGTTAAAAAAGTTTGAAATATCCAATAAATTTCGTTCCACTTCATGATTGTGTCCCACTTGTTGTTGATTCTTCACAAAAAATTACAGTTTCATATCTTTATGTTTGAAGCCTGAAATGTGGCAAAAGGTCGCAAAGTTCAAGGGGGCCGAATACTTTCGCAAGGCACTGTACTTGCTTGACCTTTATGGACAAGTTAAGATACAGCTGACCTTACTTATATTTCAGTCCTGAATTATTTTTGTTGAGTTGAAGAATACGAAATGAAGTTCTATAATTCAAAACTGAACTCCTTTATTGACTGTACATGAAAACAGGACACTTTTGTTTGACCTATATTTCTACACTAGCTCAGACTGGGACCTATGAGTCCCTTGAGGTTTCAGCGGGATTTCCAATTACCAGATGACTCCAAGTACACTAGGACAATTTGGGGCAGTTCATGCTTTTCAACTCACATCGCAATGCATTCTGGTATGTTTTACCTGCCTCAGGTACCTTTCATAGCACAACTACAACTTAGCACACTGAGTACAGGCTGACACTGCATGTGACTCTCCCAGGTTATCACACAGGCTGACACTGCATGTGACTCTCCCAGGTTATCACACAGGCTGACACTGCATGTGACTCTCCCAGGTTATCACACAGGCTGACACTGCATGTGACTCTCCCAGGTTAACACACAGGCTGACACTGCATGTGACTCTCCCAGGTTAACACACAGGCTGACACTGCATGTGACTCTCCCAGGTTATCACACAGGCTGACTCTGCATGTGACTCTCCCAGGTTATCACACTGAATACAGGCTGACACTGCATGTGGATATCAGCACCCATTAGAGGCCACGCAGTGGGGCAGGTTAATGAGCAGAGCCTTTCACCTGGAGGCCTGGCTTTAAATCCGGCCTGGGTCAAATTGAAATAAATGGTAGAAAGGTCTTGAGTGCAACAGCAGGAAAGCAGGACATCTGTTTAGAAGCCAGCCCCTGAGCCTTCTGCATATCTTTAAACTTTAAAACCTGTGTCTGGAGAGTACAGCTTCCTAGGAAGAACAAAACAGGACCCCCACGGCAACAGAGGTCGAGTATGAGACACTCTTACAAACTTTATTTTTAAAGCACTAAGAATATTACACATCATAATTTATCCTGTTCATAGAACCCAACCTTAGTCATTATCTGACAGCACAACCTGGGTGCAGTTCCCCTAACCTGACACTAATATCAGGAGGTGAGCCATTCCATTCAGACTCTCCAGAGCAACATCCCAATTGGTTCATGCACTGGCTCACCTCACTGAACTGGTACTACTGCGGCCTCATAGTGTGGTGATGTGGTTTTCATGGGTACTGTCTGTACAGCTGATTCACAGTGTTTTCATTAACAATGAAACCATTGTGCTAACTGTACGAGACTGGATTAGGTTACCATTGCTGTATCCTATGACTTCATGCCTTCAGCTGGTGTTGGTCTGCTGGATAAAACAGTGGGGTCACAGCCTGGTACAGGAACAGCGTGCTCCTCTGTGTGCATCAGGGAATATATACACAACCGACACCATGAAACCTGTCAGGACTAGAAGGAGAAATTAGCACTACTTTAAAAGCTCCTCCATCCTATTTCTTTGCCATAGTAATGTGACTTTTTGAACAGGAGCAAGATAATACCACACTGGTAAGAATCCAGGTCACTCTGGTGTAAAAAAAAAACAATTAGATTATATGCTTTATGTGACAAATCAAACATAGAGTTCTGTATTGGAATAATATTCACTTCTGTTGCATTCTGCATGCAAACCTGATTAATTCCCCTTTACAGCGCTGTGCTCAGTGGGCAATGCTAGTGTGAAGACACCACCAGCGATTATTTCAACCTGATATAAAAATCATGCCTACTACAGAGATGCCAGGGTCCCACCATCCACCAAATTAGTGAGATCTGCCAAAATTATTAGTGGTATTTGTGATTTTCCATTAAAATGCTGCATTATTATTTGCTTTATTTAATAGTGAGACTACTAAAATTGAGACCAAAAAGTTCAGTCTCACTCACGCCTTGCCTTCACATGCAAAAGCAGAAGCAGAAATCGGTCTGGTTGTGGATAATTGCAGTGTGTGTCTCAGAGGGCTTCACTGAGTGCACCCTCACTTGCTGCCCCAAAGACTTTCTTTCTTTCATGGAGTGCAAAGAGAGGAACCCTTCCCAGCCTTAGGAAAGGCACTGAGAGGCACGGAGAGTAGTTGATCACACACACACACACACACACACACACACACACATGCATGCATGCACACAGAGCCACACACACAGACGTGTACAAACAAGCACTGCCTGCCTACTTAGCCGCTGGACAGCCCTTATCTTCCAAATAGACCACACTGCCTCCCTCCCAGTCCATCAGCTCTAACCTCAAGGCCATACTGCTCCCTAGTCCCTCAGTTTTAACCACTCGGCCATGCTTTCTCCCAGTCACTCAGCTCTAACCAATAGGACATATTGTCTCCAGTCCCTCAGATTTATTCCTTAGACTACACTGTCTTACAGCCCCACAGCTCTAAACTATGGACACACTGACTCCCTCCCTGTCCCTCAGCTGTAATCACTAGGTCACATTGCTTCCCTCCCACTTCCTTAGCTATAACCACAAGATCACATTGCATCCCTCCCAGTCCTTCAGCTCTAACCACAAGGTCACACAGTCTCCCTCCCAGTCCCTCAATTCTAACCATTAGACCTTCATTACCGTTTGTTGCGGTCAACACGATAAAAAAATGACCTGAGCTCGATACACAAAGCAAAGCACTGGGGCAGCAGTGTGGAGTAGTGGTTAGAGCTCTGGACTCTTGACCAGAGGGTCGTGGGTTCAGTCCCAGGGGGGACAATGCTGCTGTACCCTTGAGCAAGGTACTTTACCTAGATTGCTCCAGTAAAAACCCAACTGTATAAATGGGTAATTGTATGTAAAAATAATGTGATATCTTGTAACAATTGTAAATCGCCCTGGATAAGGGGGTCTGCTAAGAAACAAATAATGAAAAGTATCTACACAGAGAGCAGTGCTGGCTGCAGGGATCAGCTGTAGCTGTGTAAATGTTTGCCTTGCTATTAGAGACAATGGGGCAGGAAGGGTTAAAGGCCTCTTTACAGCGGACATGGCTGTTGACCCTCAATACCCCCCTGAGAGGAACTGGACACAAGTGACTGACCGTCAATGAGCCAGGATGCTGCTGCCTTCTGAATGAGCCATGATGCTGCTGCCTTCTGAACGAGCCTGCGCAGGCAGTGTGTGTGTGTGTGTGTGACAAAGATGTGTGGCACACCAGGGATAAGTAGGGTACCCCCCCACACACCCCCAAAACTGCAGAAGAGTTGGAGAGAGGACAAAAAATATGTGAAACTGTTAACATGTTAGGTTCAACATTTCTGTGCTGATAATTTGGAAGTAGACAAAGTCATTGCACCTGTATGACCTTGAGGAGATTGGCAGAGCGAACAATGAAACACTATCTCACTTGAGTTATCTTGCTGGAATCTTTGACCACATAGCACCAGGACCAGTGCCCCCACCACCACCCGACTTGGTACACCGTCGTGTCGACGTGCAGGACTGTGTTGCCTGTGCTACGGCTCAACCACATCATTAGCATCTCTATTAAAAGGTGGTATTTATTAACATTGCCACAGCATGATGAATGTAATTTTAATGGAACTGCCTTTGAGCTGTACCATTCAGCCATTATTCCATTATGGCATGGCGCTATCTCATCAATGAAATCACTGTCCTGTTTTTTCTTCTGTGGCTGAAAGGATTAAAGGGGAAACACGTTTTTCATTTTGCAGATGCAATGAGCTGGTAAAGCAGCCCTAATCTATTCCATTAAAGGGGAACGTATAACTGTGCTCTGCTGGATGAATCGAAAATAGAGAAGTCACAGTCCATTCAGAAAAACAGCAGCACTGCCCGCAGGGAGGGGGGGGGTACTGCTAATCTGAATAGCGAAAAAAAGAAAGAAAGAAAAAGAAAGAAAGAAAGAAAGAAACGAGAAAAACAGTTTAAAAATCTGACTTTTTGTGAAGATGCAAGTCATGTTGAATGACTGTCAAAAGGCCTGGTATTTGTGTTAGAATACACTTCTCTGTATCTGTTTCCTTCCCTGTCCTTCTTTTTCATCTGGAGAGATCGGGGTGGGGAAAGAATGAAAGAAAAAAGAAAATTTAAATTAAAACGAAAGAAAGAAAGAAAGAAAGAGAACTTTAATGCTGGCATGACCAAAGGCCTCCTTGCTACAAATGCTCCACTGTAGTATCTAGAAAAGGCGCTAAGGAGCATGGCAGTCATTTGACCTATCAAACAGTGGCCACTTTCTGTCCTATCAAACAGTGGCCACTTTCTGTCCTATCATACAGTGGCCACTTTCTGACCTATCAAACAGTGGGCACTTTCTGATGTACAGCCTAATTGTCACTTACACTTTGTCACGCCATTTACAATGAATGACTTCTTGAAGCCTTACAGCGGGACCCTGCTAATGCTTTTCATTTCTGTTTTGGCAGAATCAATACAAGCTTCAGCGAAGCTGTCAAGAGCCATTTCTATAGAGAGCAGTCAGGGGTTCAGAAGATCAGCCTCATTTGCACATGCATTATGTATTTCTGTACCCAGTCTAATATATACGAGGAATGAAATGCTAATGCTAATCAGATCAGGCTCTAGCACCTTCCACTCTTTGGATGAATAAGGAAAACTATACAAAAACAAATTGAAGCATTTCATTATAGCTGTGCCTGAGCTGTATTCTTCACACTCATTTATTAACATGGACCTGAACCTCATGAAACAGGTCATTGCATCAATTACAGTGCGTACAGAGAGATATACGTGAGGCTCAGGAGTCAAATACCTGTGCTGGACAGTGTTATCCATTTTTGAACTTTACCTGAATATATGGGAGTCACGTTTGCCTTATTTAGGGTGATGAGATTTTGAGATTAAAATTACACTTATTTGAATATAATGCTTTTATCACTATTGCTGTTTTCACATAAAATTTACAAAAAATAACAACCTTTGACTGCTGCACAACAACTGCACCTTCCCTTTCTAATTCATAACTAGGTGTTATAACCATATGCTACTTGTACCCTTCATTTCCATCATTTTGCATATGTTCAATTTAGTATAGTAACCTATATGAAAAATATTATTTTGGAACCATATTTTAATATGATTGCCGCCTGTTTCCATACTTAACGCAAGAAGTGCTATCTGGCTTTGTTGTAAACCGGGACTTTTTGAGATTTTGGGGAAACATGTTGGGACACCAGGATGGGAAAGGGTTAGGTCATCCTGCCTAATTGCACTGTGAAGTTGCTTGCAAAGCATCCCATGCTACACCAGCAACAATGTACTGGTCTGGAAACATGTTATACAGCAAACTAACTTCTGAATGTCAATTTCAAAGTCATGAAAAAAAATATATTCTGCCTAATAAGGGCTGTATAATAATAACCACTTTGCCACTTTGATCCCTGCACAGCTTCCAGTGTTGTATTCCAAGCTCAGTGACTTGTCTTCCCTTGGCAAAGCATGGAGCCTGTTTACTGCTGTTTGACTGGGCAAACATCTGATTACTTAGATACAGCGTTAGAATGCCAAAAACAACAACAGCTGCAGCGCTGGGCGGCTGGACCGATATAGCAACATGCAACAGAACAAGGTCAACGCAGTGGAGGACTGCACAGTCCCATAGGCCTCCCTCTCTCCCAACCTTGGCTTTATTTTGATGTGTATTTCACACCTGGCTGATAGCGAAAGACAAACTAAGGGGCTGTTTACTTCCCCTGGGGAAAACGAATTTTGGGATGGGAAAGTAAAGAGTCACTCTGGAGCTGTCAACAGATCACAGAAGCTGGTCAACAGGTGAGTTATTTATTTACTTTACCTCGCTCCTCCCCCAAATATTATGTCCTGTGTCACCACACATTGAAGCCAATCATTGGGCAAATAGACCTGTGTTTAACTCTTTCAGTGGGCTTTTATAAACAAGCTGGGAATCGAGGACGAAGCCAGGAAATGTTCGTTCCCAAATGTCCAAATGTTGCTGCTCTCCAGCTCACCAGCTACAGTGGTTGAAATTTACAGCACGGTTCTGCAACTTTCAGGAGGGTTCTGGAACATTCAGAACTTTTAAGATGTCTTTAGATATTTCAGCAGGGTTCTGGAACTTTTGCAGCTTGTACAGGACTCCTGGTGCTGCAACATCTATTACATGTAATAGATTAACTTTACAAGAAAATTACTTCCTGTAACTACAGTATTGTTGTTTTTTTCGAAGAGATACTTAAATGGCAGTACCAGATTTTATACAAAAAGTTTTTTAAGGAACTGTTTTCAGAATGTACTATTTACTGTTAGTAGCAGTACTAGTTGTGATAGTAGTGTTTATTTATGTATTTATTATTATCATTATTTTAATATACACAGTAGTTTTAATTTTACTGAGTTTCATTCTAGTGCTTCTCATCTTCTATTACTGGCTTCAGAGGAACATCATGAATTTTATTATAAATATATTTATATATTTTAAATAATAAATCAAGAATCTGCATCTTTTATAAATTATTTTAAACAAAAGAAGGATTATTCTCTTCATTCTTTAAAATGCAGCAGGGATGAAAAAAGGCTCAGAATGCTCTGAAAGATTAGTCATCTTTACCCTGAATGAAAGAAATCTGCAGCAGATGGAAACCTGGAACTTTAATAGCCCTCTGCATGAATTGGCCTCTGTTCTCTTAAAGGTCTTGGTAGCCCTCGAGCGATGAAATATATTAAAAGATATTAAGTAATATATAAATGTCAAATGTATACACATCATGTACATGTGTCTGAATCAAAGCTTTCACTGGGTAAAGTATCTTAGTAACTAATACAAGGGAGCCCATCCTTGATCTATAATGAATCCCAATGGAGTAAGTGGAGCGTTTCTTGCAGTGTGTAATTAGGGAAGCCTGGAAATGATGGCACTGGCGAGTCCTGGGCATCCTGAATTATCCCGACCACAGAGAACATTGTATTTCCAAGCTCTGTAACTCCCAGAAGGAATTGCATATCCTCCACATGCTGTGTCTCCTTCTCAGTAGCCAATCACTGGCTTTCCTGTGACCCACATGGTTTCACTGTGTTCCCTCTGTGTAAACACAGTATTTTTTCCATGGTATTTTTGCACTTTCCCCATGGTCATACTATGCATTTCCCATAGTTTACCCTGGTTTGCCATGTTTATTAATATGCTTTACTCTACCTCGCTATTATTTACAATGCTTTCCCATGCTTTATTACACTTATTTGTGCTTCTACTGTGGTAAACTTTCATAAGGGGAAGGCTGGAATCTGAATGATATTATAATATGTACAAGAGCACTTGGTTACTTTTTCTTCACTGATTGCAACATAAACACAAATTGTATTTTGTGCTTTTGGAAATATGGCTCAGGGCAGGCACATGTGTCAATGTGTCTAGCCTAGTCTCATCGTTGTGAACGATGAAACACAATACAATGGATTATGTAATAATGCAGAAATTTACTGCCAGCAGTTGGTCGGTCAGTCTTAGATCATGACCGCTACTTTCCATTCTGTGGTCCAAAACCCTTCCAGAGTCTCTGGGTCAAAACTTTTAAGGAAAGTGTAAAAATATCTACATATCCATATGCAGCAGTGTGTAGAGGGTAAAAAGCTCAGAACCTTTTCTATCAAAAAGTTAGGGCAGCAGTGTGGAGTAGTGGTTAGGGCTCTGGACTCTTGACTGGAGGGTTGTGGGTTCAATTCCAGGTGGGGGACACTGCTGCTGTACCCTTGAGCAAGGTACTTTACCTAGATTGCTCCAGTAAAAACCCAGCTGTATAAATGGGTAATTGTATGTAAAAATAATGTGTAAAAAATAATATAATTGTATGTAAAAACAATGTGATATTTTGTAACAATTGTAAGTCGCCCTGGATAAGGGTGTCTGCTAAGAAATAAATAATAATAATAAAATAATAATAATATCAATAAATAGCAAGACCTTGAATGAGGCAGTTAGCTATTTAGCAGAGAGCTGTATGATCCACTAGCGCCTGCACTTGGTAGATCATGGGGTTCTTTCAATCAGACAAAGAACAGATATTTATTTTGAAAGCAGTAATTAATCAGCCAACGATACTGAGTACAGAGCGGGATTTAAAGTTGGATCTCTTATGGGGGCTCTCAGTGAGCAGCTATCCCCAGGCAGGGCCTGTGAATACAGAGCTGCCACGAAAGCATAAAGATGGTCTGTGAGGTTACCAGACGAAGGCTGGGTGGAGAGAAATCATTAATATTGGGATTGGATAAAAAAGAGGTCATTGATACTAGCTCAGTGGGAGAGAGAGAGAGAGAGAGAGAGAGAGAGAGAGAGAGAGAGAGAGAGAGAGAGAGAGAGAGAGAGAGAGAGAGAGAGAGAGAGAGAGAGAGAGAGAGAGAGAGAGAGAGGAGTCTCTTCTTACCAGCTACACAGCGCGGAGGATAACCTCATAAGAGTAAACTGCATATCTGTCATTCTCTGCATGCCTGGAGTTCTCTCGTGAGAACTTTACAAAATATGTACATTGTAGTAAATAAAATAAAAGCATAAATCTCATCAATTTTGCACTTTCTTTAGCTACATAGGACCCATATGAGATGTATGCCAGGACCCCCTTGAAAATGAGATCTCTCAAGGGTTCTATCCTGGTTAAATTAATACATGTGAATACGTTTGAATAGGTCTTTAGTGTGCAGTTTTGAAAGAAACACATGTTTAGATATTGTGTGCTTTCATTTTAAAACATGGTATCTAGTACTGCTTTAGGTTTATATTTACTGTTTACTGTTTACTGTTCACCGGTTTATGTGCCTTATTCTCAGGAAATCTGTTACACTTCCTGCGTCATTTCACCTCAGCAGTGTCTTCTGGGTCAAAACGTGTTAGTGCCTGAAAGCATGTCAGTCAATAGGGGAAACAGCTGGTTGGTTAATGACAGGAAAGAAGCCACTGAAGGGGTGGGGACAATTTCACCCTCCAGATATCCAAGCAAGTGCAACACTATCTGAAAGCATGGACTGCAAACAGATTTCTTTAACCAAGTGTAGTACCAGAGATCTATTTTGAAAATAAAAGGTTTAGTATGACACGTGTTTCTTTCAAAACTGCACATTTAAACCCTATATAATGAAATGAAGTGCACAAGATAAGCTTAATGAGATATCCTTTAATGACTCAGATATGTTGCAATAAGCACTCAGACATGTGGTAACTGTTGAACTACGAACATTATTAAAACAGAACCACAGGAGCCATCATCTAGACCCCTCCCCAATCCAGCAGGTCAGCTTATGAATTCACAAACACAGAATGTGTGTGTTGTCATTTCCCATCTCAGCAGCATGCCAACGATAAGGGCTTTATGGAAATAAACATGAGTACTCAAAGGAGATCGCTCTGGGTAAATATGTGAGAAATCACCCAGCAGCATCTCCGCTCCGTGCGCAGAGGCGGCTGGGACACAGGGAGGGCATGAATGCGCCTCTTCTGTTTTTGACACGATGAGGTCACTTTTTAAAATAAACCGTGAACTTCCTGGCCTGGGTGAGCACAGCAGAGAACGAAAGAAAGGCTTGTGCAAGACGAACAGCGTGGAAAACCACAAACAAATATTACTGACAAGCCAGCCATCACTCAGACTGGCAATGTGCTGAGAGCGTTATTAAGGTGTATTGCGATTGCTTCAGTAGCAGCTAAAACAGCAAACGTGCAGCACCTACACTCTGAAAGGAAGAAGAAGAAAAGGCTGCCGCAGTAAAGGAGCATCAGAGTGCTTATTAAATTAACAGCTCGGGTGTGCATGCATCGTACTTTTGCAGCAACATTACCTGTTGTTTTTTTTCTTTGTAGAAAGAAATGGTGCTGGATGAGAAGCTTAGCAAACCTGACCTGTTGTGTTTTGAATCAGCAGTGAGAATAAACACACAGTGAAAAGGAAAATGAAGCACTAACTGATGCTTCAGCTGTTTGTCCTTCTTTGGAGATGTTTGTGGAACAGTTAATGGAGCACAGGGTAAACATGACTGCACTGCTCTCCATTGGGGCTGTATTTCCTGAGCAAGCCTGAACACTCAAAACATTCATTTGACTTGTTAGACTTTTTTACAAAGATTAGACATCACTGAATAAATCACAGCGGAGCATGGTAATCTGCAAACTTACTATGTTTACATTTTAAAAATTATAAATGGTTCACTTTCCTCCGGTATAGTTCCCTCACCACTTAAGGTAGCTGTGGTAAAGCCTATGCTTAAGAAACACAATTTGGACCCTAAAGTCCTCAATAACTATAGGGTCTAGAGAGAGTTGTTGCAATTCAATTACAGACATTTCTAACTCTAAACAGTATATTAGCAAAGTTTCAGTCTGGTTTTCGTGCTGCATATAGCACCGAGACCCTTGTCAGAGTTGTGAATGATCTGCTGATAAGCTCTGACTCAGGCTTTTCATCAGTTTGAATTCTTCTATATCTAAGTGCTGCCTTTGACCATCCTACTGAATCGTCTTGAAAGCACAGAAGGACTGTCTGGCCTGGTCCTATCCTGGTTCAAGTCTTATCTTTCTGATAGGTTTCAGTTTGTCTCTATTGGGGAGGTAAAATCGGCATTATCGGAAGTTGTCTGTGTTGTTCCACAAGGCTCCATTCTAGGTTGCTTGTTGTTTTCATTATATATGCTTACATGAGCTCGACCCTTGCAGTCTTTCATCAAAAGTTAAACTAGAAATTAAGAGTTTGGGGCTCATCTTTGATCCTGATCTCTTATTTGAGACTCATATTAGGGAAGTTACTAAAGTATCTTTTTACCATTTGAGAAATATAGCCAAACTTAGACCAATTATTTCTGTAGCTGATGCTGAAAGAGTATTGCATGCCTTTGTTTCATCTAGAACTGATTATTGTAATGCACTTTTTTCTGGTGTTCCAAAACGTGCGGTATCCCGCTTGTAGCTTGAACATAGGTGGCTGCACGATGAGTCTGCAGTGTGAAAAAAAGCGGTCGGCTGACGGCATACACTTCGGAGGACAGCATGTGTTTGTCTTCGCCGCTCCTGAGTCAGTGTGGGGGTGGTAGGTGAGCTGAGCCTAAAAATAATTGTATATGCCAAGTTGGGAGAAAATAATAAAATAACTGGCAATTACTAAATTAAAAATAAATAAATCAGTTATTTAAAAGGTCTGATTGTGGCAGTTGTATGTGTGACATGCTATACAAATGTATTGCGGTTTGTTCTTTTTTTCTGCTATGTACTGCACAGTGCTTTGCGATACTTTTGTATAAAAAGCGCTGTATAAATGCAATAAATAATAAAATAATAATATGGTAAACTGTCTGCAGCCACACAATAGGGCATGTTCCCAAAGTTTTCAAACTGTTTGGAAAGGGTAAAAAACAGCAATCTTTAAACTTCTAAAATGAATGAGAAACAACTAAAGACCTAACCCTAACCCTAACCTTCATTGGGGTGCATTTTACTGTATCTGTACAAACCAAAGTTGAACACAAATCCTTCCCTGGCTCAGTGGAATTATTCACCAACACAGGAAGTCCTATTAAATGCATATGTACTAACTTATTCCTAGCACATATGTCTGTTTCCAAAACAAAACACACTTGTCCAGACAGTTGTAAACCTGGAAGTGGCACTTTTACACACATCTTAAATTGTTTGTGACCTAAAAATTAGTGAGTAGCACAAAGATATTCTAGATCCCTACCCATACTCAATGAAAAAAAAAAAACAGAACAACAACAGTATTTAATGAAAGAAAAGTTCCTTATGCAGAAAACACATTCCATTGCAAACCAGTCTGGTACGTGTACATGTGTATGTGTATGCGCACGTGTCTGCATATGTAGGTTTGTTTGCGTATGTGTGTGTGTGTGTGCAGTTTTTATTACATTATTTTTAAGTGGGGGCAGCAGAGAAGAAACAGCTCCAGTCCTGAGAGCTGAGGCGAGCTAGGGGCTGCCTCAATACATTTAACACCAATATCCTGTCAGCAGCGGTGTTTAGGCTGCGGTGAGAGACACAGATTAAGGTGCACAAACACTCATTTCCTCGGAGCCCAGAGAGACTGTATCAACATCAGCTTTATTTATGAAACCAACTCTGGCCCCAGAGTGCAGGAGTCATAAACCCTGGTACTCCTGCGAGGCTGACAGCCCCTCCTGGAGCTGGGACAGGGGCTCACCCTTCACCCCAAAACAATTGATAGGCACAGGGTGTCATTTTTAGCACTTCATCTGAAATTGTATGGGGGGCCTGGGCTATTTGAATTTGAAAGCCACATCTTCAGCTTATTGTGCAGTGAAAAATATACCCATTTCAACTTTTGAAACTATAGTAGCATTAGCATGCTCTAAACCCATGCTCAAACAGTGAGTAGCATTTCCATGATCTAAACCCATACTCAAACAGTGAGTAGCATTTCCATGCTCTAAACCCATGCTCAAACAGAAATCTACTAAATGCAAAGGCTGGGTTTGACAGGACCTCGTACCTGCTGATGTGTTCTTCATGGCTTGTGAGTCCCGTCCCTCATATTTCCACACTTTGTCAGAGCAGCGCTGCAGGCAGGCTCTGCAATGTGAGCTCAGTGCTGAGGAAGGCTGTGCTGAGCTCTGATTGTGCTTCCCTAAGAGCCAAAACCCTGCAAGTGATTTCAGAGGAATTAAGACATCCTGATGGCAAGCTGATAGTAAAGTAACACATTAGGATGTGTCTGTTTCTGTCTTTCTTTCTTTCCTGCTTCACCCTATTTAAAATAACAACTCTTTGTTTCCTGTTTCAACCTGTACCATGTTAACAGAGTGTACATACTAATGTGATTACTATAGAAACATCTGCAAAAATCCATGCTTTCCGCTCTGTGAAATGCTGATAAAGCACTGGAGCAAAAATCTTGAGAAAGCAGAAGATTTGTCGAAGTGTTTTTTTTTTAAATGTCGATTTGTCTTGAGTGAAAGGTACTAGATTGACTGCAGGTCCCCTCAACAAACACCCACACTGACATACTCAATGGAGAGAGCCTTCTTCAGGGTCCCCTCAACAAACACCCACACTGACATACTCAATGGAGAGAGCCTTCTTCAGGGTCCCCTCAACAAACAACCACACTGACATACTCAATGGAGAGAGCCTTCTTCAGGGTCCCTCAACAAACACCCACACTGACATACTCAATGGAGAGAGCCTTCTTCAGGGTCCCCCTCAACAAACACCCACACTGACATACTCAATGGAGAGAGCCTTCTTCAGGGTCCCTCAACAAACACCCACACTGACATACTCAATGGAGAGAGCCTTCTTCAGGGTCCCCTCAACAAACACCCACACCGACATACTCAATGGAGAGCCTTCTTCAGGGTCCCCTCAACAAACACCCACACTGACATACTCAATGGAGAGAGCCTTCTTCAGGGTCCCCTCAACAAACACCCACACTGACATACTCAATGGAGAGCCTTCTTCAGGGTCCCCTCAACAAACAAACATACTCAATGGAGAGAGCCTTCTTCACCCCTCAACAAACACCCACACTGACATACTCAATGGAGAGAGCCTTCTTCAGGGTCCCCTCAACAAACACCCACACTGACATACTCAATGGAGAGCCTTCTTCAGGGTCCCCTCAACAAACACCCACACTGACATACTCAATGGAGAGCCTTCTTCAGGGTCCCTCAACAAACACCCACCCACACTCAACAAACACCCACACTGACATACTCAATGGAGAGCCTTCTTCAGGGTCCCCTCAACAAACACCCACACTGACATACTCAATGGAGAGCCTTCTTCAGGGTCCCCTCAACAAACACCCACACTGACATACTCAATGGAGAGAGCTTCTTCAGGGTCCCCTCAACAAACACCCACACTGACATACTCAATGGAGAGAGCCTTCTTCAGGGTCCCTCAACAAACACCCACACTGACATACTCAATGGAGAGAGCCTTCTTCAGGGTCCCCTCAACAAACACCCACACTGACATACTCAATGGAGAGCCTTCTTCAGGGTCCCCTCAACAAACACCCACACAGACATACTCAATGGAGAGAGCCTTCTTCAGGGTCCCCTCAACAAACACCCACACTGACATACTCAATGGAGAGCCTTCTTCAGGGTCCCCTCAACAAACACCCACACTGACATACTCAATGGAGAGAGCCTTCTTCAGGGTCCCCTCAACAAACACCCACACTGACATACTCAATGGAGAGCCTTCTTCAGGGTCCCCTCAACAAACACCCACACTGACATACTCAATGGAGAGAGCCTTCTTCAGGGTCCCCTCAACAAACACCCACACTGACATACTCAATGGAGAGAGCCTCAGGGTCCCCTCAACAAACACCCACACTGACATACTCAATGGAGAGAGCCTTCTTCAGGGTCCCCTCAACAAACACCCACACTGACATACTCAATGGAGAGAGCCTTCTTCAGGGTCCCCTCAACAAACACCCACCATACTCAATGGAAGAGCCTTCTTCAGGGTCCCTCACAAACACCCACACTGACATACTCAATGGAGAGAGCCTTCTTCAGGGTCCCTCAACAAACACCCACACTGACATACTCAATGGAGAGAGCTTCTTCAGGGTCCCCTCAACAAACACCCACACTGACATACTCAATGGAGAGAGCCTTCTTCAGGGTCCCCTCAACAAACACCCACACTGACATACTCAATGGAGAGAGCCTTCTTCAGGGTCCCCTCAACAAACACCCACACTGACATACTCAATGGAGAGAGCCTTCTTCAGGGTCCCCTCAACAAACACCCACACTGACATACTCAATGGAGAGAGCCTTCTTCAGGGTCCCCTCAACAAACACCCACACTGACATACTCAATGGAGAGAGCCTTCTTCAGGGTCCCCTCAACAAACACCCACACTGACATACTCAATGGAGAGCCTTCTTCAGGGTCCCTCAACAAACACCCACACTGACATACTCAATGGAGAGAGCCTTCTTCAGGGTCCCCTCAACAAACCCACACCGACATACTCCCAATGGATACTCAATGGAGAGCCTTCTTCAGGGTCCCCTCAACAAACACCCACACTGACATACTCAATGGAGGGTCCCCTCAGGAGAGCCTTCTTCAGGGTCCCCTCAACAAACACCCACACCGACATACTCAATGGAGAGAGCCTTCTTCAGGGTCCCCTCAACAAACACCCACACCGACATACTCAATGGAGAGAGCCTTCTTCAGGGTCCCCTCAACAAACACCCACACCGACATACTCAATGGAGAGAGCCTTCTTCAGGGTCCCCTCAACAAACCCACACCGACATACTCAATGGAGAGAGCCTTCTTTGACAATTACTTACTTGTGGCTTTACCCGGTAGGTGAGGAAGTGCCTTTTTAAAACAGTTCTGTTCGTTGTTTTTATGGAACAAGATGACATGTTCTGAATAATACTGTCCTTTCATATATCTCTCTTTCTTTCCACTTCCACTTCTACTTCCAGCACCAGCACCAAACCTGCAGAACGGGACGCCACAGCCTGAAAACACAGCATACATCTACTGAGAAGGGCTCACTACGTGCAGTCAGTACCTGGCCAGTGCCTGGGTTACTCTCCACCAGTGCTGCTGTGAGAGGCACCATGCTTTAGCAGTTGTCCCAGTGTAACAAAGTTTTAAACTGTGGCATTACCTACTGTAGTTTGCATTGTGATTTTGGTCAAGAGCATCAAGGTACTGTGATGATGTGACTCTAGTTGCTCTGTAACACATGTTTGTAAAAGACAGCAAATACAATGTGGAGCTTTGGGGTGTGTGTTCTGTTTCTCCTATCTGATGGAAAAGGATACATTTTAAAGTACACGGTGGCCTCCCCATACAGCGTGTGCTGTGAGTGTCTTTCATAATGGCTTGGGCTGCAGCTAATAGAAAACGTTAAGTAAGACAATTGCTTTCAAAGTTAAGTGGTAGCTTTCTTACAATGAACACCATTTAGTACACAGGCACAAAAGAGAGAAATGACTACACCTAACAGGAAATGAGTGTGTAAATGCATGCAAGTACAGACAGAGAACAAACACAAATAGAATTAGCTTGATTGTTTCTCCTGTCATACAGTACAGTATCTACAAAACTTGAAATAATGCTCAAGTGATTCCCACCTGAATAGCAGGAAGATAACATACTGAAAACTACACAGAGGCCTGCACTGGCCAGCCACTTTCCAGATGAGCTGTAATCCAGCTGTAAGACCGGCCCGGCTGAGGTGTCCCTGCTGGGGAGCAGCTGCACCCAGACCACTGAGCTCTGTCCTCAGGGTCAGGAGAAGCGTCTGGGAGGTGGGCAACTATACTGTCAGCATATCCGTAAAGACTATAATACTCTACTGCTGTAACTGACAGGCCCAGACTAGACATATCAGCTTGTTGCTCATGGGACTGATTACTTAGACCAGACAAAAGACACAAAGATCTAAGAACACTATGAAGAAATAACATGAAAAAGAAACATGCGCCAGTAACAGTATCGGGTTTACAAAATATGTTTATTTTTAAAGTATCACAAAGGCCCCATAAGAAAACTACTGAGCGGTCGAGAAGAAGTGACTGGTACACTTGATCCATAAGCCTTGTCATGTGGAGTTGTGCAAGAATGCATTGTCACCAAGTCCCCAATAAAGTGTCATGGATTACCATAAAAGGGTATTAGCATTTGTACAGCATCTGGGGGCTAGTGTATGGATATTGCAATAGCTGAAATAATATTAGCGGTAAACTCCCCCCCCAAAAAAAATGAAAGTAACTAATTTGAAACATGACCAGTGTAAGCACTCATTTCCTCGCCTTCCACATTTGCTGCAATGCCTTGTCATGCTGTTACCTCACTTTCGTCACACTCCACTGTGATTTGCTGTGCTCTTCATGCTCTACTGTGATTTGCTGAGCTCTTCATGCTCCGCTGTGATTTGCTGAGCTCTTCATGCTCCGCTGTGATTTGCTGAGCTCTTCGTGCTCCCCTGTGATTTGCTGTGCTCTTCATGCTCCACCGTGATTTGCTGAGCTCTTCATGCTCTGCTGAGCTCTTCATGCTCTGCTGTGCTCTTCATACTCTTCTGTGATTTGCTGTGCTCTTCATGCTCCCCTGTGATTTGCTGAGCTCTTCATGCTCTGCTGTGATTTGCGTGCTCTTCACCTCTGGTGGAAGGGGTTAACAAGTGATCTTGTTTGGATGGTGCCTAGTGGGGAGTGCCATTCTATTCAATCTGACAGTGTTTATGAGGGTGTGGGTGGAGAAAGGGAAGCAGATCATAATGGTGATTGCATTTGGCCAGGGGAGCTGTAAATAGGTCAGCCTCTATGCCTGTGATTTCCATGTTGTAAACTCTTCACATGCACAGTATTCAGCACAGCGTAAAGAATCCTGGCTGTGGAGCGCACTTCCCAGAGCAAACACAGCCTGTGGAAAGGACTTGGGTTTTCAATGCGAGAGCTGAGGGAACGAAACACTGGGATTTTTCTTCCTTGCTGCTGCCCCTGGCCAGGCTGAAAACCAGCCAATAAAAAAATTAGCGACCCACGAAAATATGTGAAAGCCACAAGCTGTGTTTAGGAAATGTGAAATGCAAATGACCAAGTGTACCGTTCCAAGGCAGTAAAGCTTAACCTTATGGGATAGTTTCAAGAAAGGGACAAAAATACCTAAGAAACCAACCCAAAGCAGTGTTTATGGTATTCCTGTTGGCCAGTCAGCTGACATGAGAAGAGACTGCAAATACCCTCAGAGGAACTCGCAGCACAGTACCGTTTGAGTCTTTAGAATATTTCATAATTCAGATGTGGACGGTAGTTTTCCAGGTAAAGTGGAAACTTACCGGGGTGTGGTCACAATATTAGGAACCTTTCAGACTCATGCAGTAGTAGGACCATTAAGCAATTTAATGCAAAGGACCTGAACCTTGTAGCTGTATATTAGATCAAGAGCAGTTAGCTGTTGGGTGCATTAGGGATCACACATTCTTACCTGTGAGGAGTGCTTGCTGTGGCTGCCAGCGTTACTGCTGAAATAGTCAACATTCTGGTTGTTGTAAGACATGCCGTTTCCTCAGGAAGCCTGGCTGAGATGACACTGTGTCTCCCAAGAGTTTTGCTGGGACTGCTGGACTCTGATAGCGTGTCTTACTTCCTCAAGGCTCTGGCGTGACCCTTGGTGTGCTGCAGAGCTGGCTGCGACACAGCAGAGCGAGGTCAGCAGCCACTGCAGGTTCCCATCGTAAATCAGGGACAGAGCTGAGGTGCGTGTTCATGGGATAATGACAGGCGCTCTGTTAACCCTGGCAATGAGACTGATCTGGACCATTGACCATTCACTGAGGGCAGGCTGACACCACCAGCGTCATTCCACGTCATCCCAAACTGGATTTGAGCTTGGATTATCAGAGTTGAAAGCCTCTCCTGTGGTCTCTCATACACACTAGACAGGATAGCAGGGTCACAAATGCCTGCATTGCAAGGATATGTTTTATTATGATATTCTGATTTCACGTTGATTTAGATCACGTTTTATATATTTTTGTATGTCACTTTATAATCAATTTGTATCCCCTAGGTAGTCCAAGGTAATTAGCTATAACATATGTCTGTGAAGCAGATGAAGATGTAATTATTGCAGCACTATAAAAACACTATATAGCACTGAAAAGAAAGTGTGTGTCCGAAACAAGTTAAAAGGCATACATTCCATTTTAAAACAATTTTTAGTGTGAAATCGGCTATATGGCCCAGTTGTCAGTAGTTTAGTAATACACAGTAACCTTAAATTGAATGTACTGTTTTGTACACCATGTCTAAGGAGGTGTTACATACAGTGGGGAACCACTGTTATAAGAAAAGGGAATGAGTTCAGTGTCTGTGTGTGTCTGCTGATAAAAGTTTCTTCATTTCTGCTTTTCATATCGCACTAGAAAGTGAACAAAAACAAAAACACTGTGAGATCTTCCCACACTGCACTAGAAGTCCATTGGTCTGCTTATCACTAAAGATCAAACGGAAGAGTCTGATCCCACGCCAGCCCTTCCCATTGCAGGGTCGTACTGTATCTCTAGCCAATGCCACAAGGAATCATTTCTTACTTGTTTTATTTATTTATTGAACCAGGAAGGTACCCACTGACACTAAAGACTCATTTGCAAGAGGGTCCTCACCTACCCCTTTCACATAACAACATATATAATCATGTCACATTATAACATTACAAATTGCCTCAGGCACATTTTGTTTAAATATGGAAAGGCTAGAGACTACAACTATGGACAAAAGTTTTGCATCACCTAGAATTTTAGAATTAAGACATCTTTAAAAAAAAAAAACAAAAAAAAAACATATGAACATAATTTAGATATTTTATTTAACATCATGTAATCAAACAAAGTACTAAATGATATTGCAAAATCCATAATGTAGTACAGTAGTATTTCATGTTAGATGTCAAGATGTCACATTTTTCAATTTGTTTTCATTAAGTGTATGTATTTCAATATGTTAATGTAACATTATCAGCAGGTTTCATTTGACTTTATGAAGCAAAGTTAGTTAATTCTATAGGGTGATGCAACACTTTTGAACATAGCTGTAGGCCACCTATGAGGGAATGAAGCAGAGACTAACAGAAGTAGATTGGAGTAAAATAGAGAAAACATCCACATTTTGGCTATTTTTCAAAGATGTAGTACTAGAGACGCAAAACAATTATATCCCAAAAGTAGACAAATCAAAATCTAAAACAAAATGGTTTAATAGATCAATTAAAAAAATATCCAGACAAAAAGGCACTTTACAGAGCGTTTAAAAGGGACCAAAAACAAAGTACACAGAAAGAGTACTTGGAACTGCAAATGCAAGTCAAAAAGGAAGTTAGAAAGGCCAAGAGAGAGATAGAAATGAACATTGCTAAGGGGGCTAAAACCAATTCCAAAATGTTTTTCCAATATTATAACAGCAAGAGAACATTCAAGGAGGAGGTAACATGTCTAAGAGATACAAATGGCAACATCATAGACAAAGAGAAAAAATAGTTTTAACAAAGGAGGATATGCACAACATGCCCCACATGTCGACCTGTTCCTATCCAATTTTAAATAACTTTAGCATAACAGAGGCAGAAGTGTTAAAGGGACTAGGAGCTCTTAAAATAAACAAATCCCCTGGGCCGGATGAGATCCTCCCAATAGTACTCAAAGAAATGAAAGTTATTTACAAACCGCTAACTATGATCATGCAACAGTCTCTTGACACAGTCAATGTCGACCCAAGGGACTTTTTCAACCTGAAAAAAAGAAACAAGGACCAGGGGTCACAAATGGAGATTTGATAAAGGGGCATTCAGAACAGAAAATAGAATGCACTTTTTTACACAGAGAATTGTGGGAGTCTGGAACCAACTCCCCAGTAATGTTGTTGAAGCTGACACCCTGGGATCCTTCAAGAAGCTGCTTGATGAGATTCTGGGATCAATAAGCTACTAACAACCAAACGAGCAAGATGGGCCGAATGGCCTCCTCTCGTTTGTAAACTTTCATCTTATTGGCAGTTCTTACAATCTTTGCCCAGAGAAAATTCCTTTATCAGCGTTTCCAGTGCACTACAGCGTTACAGACATCTCAACAGGAGCTCCTTGTTTTGAAGGGGGAGAGGGAGTGGGTTTGGATGGGGCTGCAGGGAGCACACACCTCTCTATTGATGTTTCCAGCCTGGAGGGAGAGCCAGACCCGAGGGTTCGATTAATACAGCACCCTCCCCGGGACCGCTGCGGGGCTCAAAGAGAATGACATTACTCACCCCTGCACCCCCAGGTACATGACTAACCAGAAACACAGGGCTTTAAACAGAGAAAAGGGATCGCTTTTCACCCAGGCACCCTGGGTCATTGTGCAACCTGCAAAACAAAACTTATATGTAAGACCACTGTTTAGGTGATGGAAAAAATATGATTGTTTGTACACTCCATTCATTGATGGGTTCTTAATTTAAGTTGCAAGTAATATATAATACAGGTTGTGATGAGAAAGAAGTCCACTAAAAGCACAATGGAATGGAAATGCTATCATTGTATTGAAACGCTTGGCTCTGCTCAGTCACTGGGTCATCCTCAGCTGCAGATAGCTGTAGTGTGTGTTGTATTGAAATGCTTGGCTCTGCTCAGTCACTGGGTCGTCCTCAGCTGCAGATAGCTGTAGTGTGTGTTGTATTGAAATGCTTGGCTCTGCTCAGTCACTGGGTTGTCCTCATCTGCAGATAGCTGTAGTGTGTGTTGTATTGTTGCGGTGTGGGTTTTTACAATACAAACTGGGGCTCGGGAGGAAACCACACTTGTGTGCACAGTTTCTATTCTCAAAAGATCAGAGGCGTTTATACAGCAGGGCTTTCTTAAACACCGCCTCCCTCTTCTTATACAGCAGGGCTTTCTTAAACGCCCTTAGAAAAGTTGCACAAGTCATTTTGCAGTTTTCCCATGATTGCATACTATGCATTTCCCGTAGTTCACTATGGTTTGCCATGCTCTTTGCCATACCTTTCTGTGAATTACAATGCTCACCTACAGTATGCTTTACCTATTGGAAGCTTTCCTAAGGGCATACCCCCATTCATATAGAAGTTTGGGTTTGCTGGTTATTATTGCCAGTTGAGTAAGCAGATACAATGCTTGCTATAGAACAGTGGCTCCCAACTCTGATCCTCAAGGTTGATCCAGTCCAGTACTTTGTTCAAATCAAGTCCTAAGTCAGTTTATGTACCCTCACAATGCAATTAACTAATTCAGGACCTGGTTTGGAAGAAAATCTGTGGTCTGAGGGTCAAAGCTGGGAAGCCCTGTTACAGAAGTGGATTCCAGACTTTCTACATTAGTTACTTCTGAAAATGGCAACAACAGGGACATTTTTTGTAAATTGTGGTAGCACCACAATGCCGTTTATTGGTATCCCCAATTGGTATCACAATGCAGTTTACTGGTGACCCCAACAATCTTCTTTGATTTGTCTGATTCACTTCTCCTAATCACCCCCCAGTCCAGGCACCTGGAGCTGTGTGAGGACGCTTGCATTGCACTAACCCACTGCCAGCCTGTCTGATTGGAGCCATGCTATTGGCCCATCAACTCTCAAGAGCGCCGAAATGAAGACACTAAAGTTAAAAGATAATAGCTCGAAGGAGGTAATGTAAACATAACCAATGAGTGAAGAGAGAGATAAGCACAGAGGGAACCCTTAGAAGAGGTCACCATGGTGTTTCTGCACTTTTACAATGCTTTCAACTGCTTTTTCAGAGGGAGCCCTTAGAAGAGGTCACCATGGTGTTTCTGCACTTTTACAATGCTTTCAACTGCTTTTTCAATGGGAACCCTTAGAAGAGGTCACCATGGTGTTTCTGCACTTTTACAATGCTTTCAACTGCTTTTTCAGAGGGAGCCCTTAGAAGAGGTCACCATGGTGTTTCTGCACTTTTACAATGCTTTCAACTGCTTTTTCAGAGGGAGCCCTTAGAAGAGGTCACCATGGTGTTTCTGCACTTTTACAATGCTTTCAACTGCTTTTTCAGAGGGAGCCCTTAGAAGAGGTCACCATGGTGTTTCTGCACTTTTACAATGCTTTCAACTGCTTTTTCAGAGGAGCCCTTAGAAGAGGTCACCATGGTGTTTCTGCACTTTTACAATGCTTTCAACTGCTTTTTCAGAGGGAGCCCTTAGAAGAGGTCACCATGGTGTTTCTGCACTTTACAATGCTTTCAACTGCTTTTTCAGAGGGAGCCCTTAGAAGAGGTCACCATGGTGTTTCTGCACTTTTACATTGCTTTCAACTGCTTTTTCAGAGGGAGCCCTTAGAAGAGGTCACCATGGTGTTTCTGCACTTTTACAATGCTTTCAACTGCTTTTTCAGATATCGTGCCCTGTAGAGGTCACCATGGTGGTTCTACACCACCAGCTGAACAGTGCAATATCACTTTTTCATATCGTGTGCTGTACCTCATCACCCGCTGTGGTGCTTCACCACCAGCTGAACAGTGCAATATCACTTTTTCAGATATCGTGTGCTGTAAGAGGTCACCCGCTGTGGTGCTACACCACCAGCTGAACAGTGCAATATCAACTGCAGATATCAGAGGGCTGTACCTCATCACCGTCACCATGCTACACCACCAGCTGAACAGTGCAATATCACTTACAGATATCGTGTGCTGTACCTCATCACCCGCTGTGGTGCTACACCACCAGCTGAACAGTGCAATATCAACTTACAGATATCGTGTGCTGTACCTCATCACCCGCTGTGGTGCTACACCACCAGCTGAACAGTGCAATATCACTTACAGATATCGTGTGCTGTACCTCATCACCCGCTGTGGTGCTACACCACCAGCTGAACAGTGCAATATCACTTACAGATATCGTGTGCTGTACCTCATCACCGCTGTGGTGCTACACCACCAGCTGAACAGTGCAATATCACTTACAGATATCGTGTGCTGTACCTCGTCACCCGCTGTGGTGCTACACCACCAGCTGAACAGTGCAATATCACTTACAGATATCGTGTGCTGTACCTCATCACCCGCTGTGGTGCTACACCACCAGCTGAACAGTGCAATATCACTTACAGATATCGTGTGCTGTACCCACCAGTCACCCGCTGTGGTGCTACACCACCAGCTGAACAGTGCAATATCACTTACAGATATCGTGTGCTGTACCTGTCACCCGCTGTGGTGCTACACCACCAGCTGAACCCTGCAATATCACTTACAGATATCGTGCTGTACCTCATCACCCGCTGTGGTGCTACACCACCAGCTGAACAGTCAATATCACTTGTTGATATCGTTGCTGTACCTCGTCACCCGGCTGTGGTTGCTACACCACCAGCTGAACAGTGCAATATCACTTACAGATATGGGTGTGCTGCCTGTCACCGCAGTGGTGCCCCACCACCAGCTGAACAGTGCAATATCACTTACAGATATCGGGGGAGCTGTACCTGCTCTTTCCGCTTGGTGCTTTGAACAGTGCAATATCACTTACAGATATCGTGTGTGTACTGTGTCACCCGCTGTGGTGCTACACCACTGCTGAACAGTGCAATATCTTACAGATATCGTGTGCTGTCACCCGCTGTGGTGCTAACCACCAGCTGAACAAGGCAATATCACTTGGAAAGATATCAGGTGCTGTACATCACCCCACTGTGGTGCTACACCACCAGCTGAACAGTGCAATTCACTTGTTGTGCTGTACCTTTCACCCGCTGTGGTGCTACACCACCAGCTGAACAGTGCAATATCACTTACAGATATCAATGTGCTGTACCTCATCACCCGCTGTGGTGCTAAAACCAGCTGAACAGTTCAATATCACTTTGTGTTTTGTGATTTGGTGCTACACCAAAGAACAGTGCAATATCACTTACAGATATCGTGTATTTTTAGAACCCGCTGTGGTGCTTTTGAAGACCAGCTGAACAGTGCAATATCACTTACAGATATGTGTGCCCCTCAGCTGTGGTGCTACACCACCAGCTGAACAGTGCAATATCACTTACAGATATCATGTGCTCTCCTATCACACCACCAGCTGAACAGTGCAATATCATACAGATATGTCTGCTTGTGGCATCACCCTCAGACACTACACCACCAGCTGAACAGTGCAATATCAACACATAAGACGACTCCGGCCCATGGTGCTCACCACCAATTACAGTGCAATGAATCGTGCTGTGCACCAACACAACTGCCCTGTGTGTACAGTGCCCCTGCCACTGCTCAACAGTTTGCATGGTAATAAGACAGTAACTGTTTTTGCACACACACGGGAACATGTTTATGCACTAGAACCTGGATGGAATGTTAAAAAAAAAAAAGGCAAAGCAGAGAGAGGGGAGCTGTGAGGTTCCCTCTTGAACCATTGCTGTTTTTGGAATACTGTGTGTCTGAACCCTGTGAGAGAAGACCACCTCTAAAAGTCATCCCAGGGCTAAATGGGTAAACAAGGGACTCCACTTGGAAAGGAAGGTCACTTCAGACAGTGCTTTGCAAAACAACTTGTGTTGAGAATTTACAATCTTCAAAACACAGCTGATCATTTACCTGGCATTCTGCAGTTTCTAAAACAAGATATTGTTGTTTCCTTTCTTTGTGTTTTGTGATTTATCAAAAGATACCAGATTGTCGAGATACTGTATTTTTAGAACAAAGTCCTTTTGTCATTTTTGGATTCACACATGTACCCCAGCACAGATTCCCACTCATCTCAGTATAAAACCCAACAATGAAACAATACAGAATGTGTCATATACAGTGGTTCTAAACACAAAGACGACTCAAATGACCTCAGGTCAACATGTAAAAGCATACAGTATTTTGTCCACAATAAAAATAAATGTTAAAAAAACTTTTTTTTTTTTTGATGTTTTTGAAACTGGAGGCAGACTGTTTGCACTGCCAGAGTTTCCCTTCAGACAGCTGTGCAAGACAACAGTAGACTTCAATCCAGAAACACAGCTGATCATATAGCTGATCATTTATTCTTTTCCCAGACTTTCCTTAATTCATTTATAGCCTGTCAAACCACTGATTCTTCACAGGTCAAACAACTTTCATACATTTTTTTTTATTTTGGAATAAAAAATAAATGATTAAACTTTAATGCTGGATTTTTAACTAACATTTTCAATTTATATGCAAACCACTCTGGTCTGCCAGACATTTTTTTTTTTTTATACCAGTCAACCATTTCTAACATTTTCAGGGAAATCCATTCAACCGCACAGAGGACTTGCAGTGGTCAGTTTTTCCAAGTCAATACAAAGACCAGTCCCAGAGAGCCTACAGCTAGAGGGGTACAGCATGGTGAATCCACCTGTAGCTTTCCAGAGAGGACACTTGCTGTAGCAGAGGCAGACCGTGAAAACCACTCCATGGAACAGCCAGTGTAAGACAAATACCCTGCCTGAAGAAGAATACCTAGATTCAACTCTGAAGAGGATCTGATCCAACCCCAAAACAGCACACAACGGCAACCACGTTTGTCTGCAGTGTCTGATTTTTACTGTAAACTGAACAATTTTGAACGGGGTAAGCAGATCTAGGCAGAAGTTTACTCAACCCTCTTGAGAGAAAAAAGCTGCAATATTCGAGACCATAATTGTTACCACACGACTAACCAAGCCTGAACTTCACCCTATAGCTATAACCCTCCCACGCAAACACAAGACATTTTACACAGACATCACACACGTTTTACATTTATTTTCTAAATTATTATTCAACACTTGAGATATGCTGCTTAATACCATATATATATATATATATATATATATATATATATATATATATACACACACACACTAAATTGGCATTATTTTTAGAAAGAAAATATTGCAGACAGATATCTCCCATCCCTCCACACTAAGTTAATAATTAAATAAAATCCTGTTGCAATACCCTCCCCTAGCACGCTATTTAATGTGCAACTGGACTTTGGGACCTTCTGGAATGTGGAGCATTGTGTATTAGCACTGTGTATTAGCTTGGGCTGGCTACCAGCAGACTGCTTGTAGAAGTGAAGCCATTCTGCAGAGATCTTTGCATGCCCGGAGCGCTAAGTCAAAGTTATCTTCATGCTGGCCCCCTTTTCAAGAATCCTTGTGCAGTATTTGAAGGAAACTTTTTAAACTTAAAATCTAGTGGACTGACAGCACCTGCTGCTTTAACACATTCACAGACGTCAGCATTCTCAGCTTAGATCCTATCAGACTGGTTCTATAGATTATTACGTAGCTATCATACAAGTGTTTCAACACACTGCCCTTGTGTCAGCACACTCATTTCAAGCTTGACTGAGCGGCAGTGGTGTGTGTGTGTTGTGGGGGAGTCCCTGGCTTGCCTACTTGTGGTTTTGTTACCTGCACACATCTGGACATCAATGGGTGCATAACTGAACACTCACCCTGGGCTCAACATCCACACAGAACCATGTTCAAAACAAACAAAAAGATAATTCCAAAAAATCATTTTTATTGGGAGAACTACAAAAAATGTACAGTACAAAGTTTACAGCCTCACACTCAATTTGTAGTGAACTGACTCCCCTATATATATATATATATATATATATATATATATATATATATATATATATATAATTTTAAAGAGTTGTCCTTTTGTCCGTTTTTTTTTTGTTACATTCAAAAAACTTTTACTTCTGTTAAAAGTAATCCAAGAAACTAAGTACATAGTGCTCATAGTTCTCTCCTCCGTCCAGCAAAACATGTGGAAGATTCAGACCTTTTACATAGAAAAACTGTTTCAAAAAGACTAAGCAAAGGGAACTCTTGTATTTAGCCACTTCTGCACGAAGAGTTTTGTTCCAGATTCAAAATTGTAATTCAACAGTGGTAACAACCTGCTGGAAACAGATTTAACCCCACACTACATTCAACTTGACTGGCTTAAAACAACATATAGGAATACTGGATTTGGTTCCATTACTGTTTAAGGCATGTCTATTGACCCCTAAAGGCACTAGGTACAATAATGGGCCACACTTATTGCTACATACTCTGGCACTTGGTATGAATCACAGTGGGGTCGATGCTTTCATTTAAAAATACCTTTTTTGGTTAATTTACTTTGACTGGGTTTTTGCCACTTTGACGTCTGGGCTTATAAGAAAGCGTAAGACTAGTTTACATCTTCCGAGTTATTTTTGGATGGCCTATCAACCATGTTTTGCTACTTTCACATTCTACACACAAATGTAGAGAGATCCACAATAACTACTTCCACAGCACGAAGACCTGATTTCTAAAGAACGTAGAAACCATGCAATCTTTACATTTGTTTTACGTAAACAAGGAAACAAAATTAATGAAATAAATATGACACTCTTAAATTAAGATTCTGTTTTTTTTTTTTGTTTTTACTCATTTACAATAAAATAACCAAGTGAAGTTACAAAAAAAAAAAATTATCATATATTACTGTGAAAAGAACAATCACACTCCACATTCTGAAGATTAATAATGGCAATCATAATTTAAACACAATAAAAGAATATATATCTATTGCTTTCATCATACTCAAGAAATACGGTATGGACAGTTATCAATGTAGCCTATACTTTTCACAAGACAATAAATAAGTTAAATAGTTTTCATAGCAAGCTGTGTGCAATGCTATGCAATCAACTCAAAACTGCTAATAATAATAATAATAATAATAATAATAATAATAATAATAATTCAACAAATCAGCAGTTATCCCCAAACAACTAGCTTGACACCAAGAACCGAGTGCTTTTAACAACAACAAATTAACAGTAGAAACGTGGATGTTCAAGCCATACCTTGCCACTGGGTGGCGGCACTAGAACACAGAACAAAGTTTTGGAATGAAAGTTCAGCTTTTTACGCACACACACACAAAAAAATGTAAAAGTCTTTTGACAAAAAAAAGGCATATTCTTGGCAGGATGTTTGTTGCATTTCTTTTTAAAAGTCACCACAGGTGGAATAGACCTGGTGTTTTTGCTTTCCCTTAATAAACTGACGTTTTATTCGTGCTTGCTAGAAAAGACCGTAGTTTATAGTTGATTCTTGTTTTTTCTTATTGTGTATAGTTCTTAAGTATCGGTGATGGAATGCCTTCTGTTGATGTTAAACTCTTTCTATATAAAAGGAAAATATCTAATGCCATGTCCACAACATTTTGGAAATTTTACCCTAATACAAAAAGTATTAAACTGATCTTGTTTATTTTTATTTATTTATTTATTTTTGTCGTTACTGGTGTCGTCACAAAAGGGAGAGTGGTAGATTTCTTAAAGACAAAATGGTGGATTTTAGAAAATAAAACGTCATTTATTTTTTAAACACAACGTCTAATCGTCAGAAATAGACAGCCTGCTGAAGATTGGCAGACGCTTTCCGGACTCCAAGCTTGGAGACTCAGAGCCGCTCAGACTCCCAGAAGAGCTTAGGGACCCGCTGGCGTAGCTCTCGCGGTCCGAGAGGGAGTCTGGAGGGCTCGGCGGGGAGTCGAACACGGGCGACTCGGACAGGCGTCTCAGCGACTGCAAGTGACTCATGTTGCACGGCGGGGAAGGGGGGCACGCGCTGGCATGGTGGTGGTTCATGTAATAGGCACTGTTGTGGGTCTGTATAGCCAGAGGGGCGAGAAGGTTCCTCAGCTCCTGTCTGGGGAAAGAGAAGGCGTTGTTGGCACAGGACAGCGAGCTGGGGGACAGCATGTCTTCGTAGAGCGTGGATGAGGAAGAAGACGAGGAGGATGAGGATGAGGAGGAGGAGGAGGAGGAGGAGGACGTGGAAGGGGGCGGTGGGGTGCGGGACGTGGGGCTGTCCACCAGCTGCGATTCAAGTCCGTGATGGCTGGAAAAGCCTGAAAAGCTCAAGCTGTGGTGTAGCTTTGGTCTGTCCCTTTGACTGAAACTCGTGTGCTGGTGCTGCATGCCGTCCCTTTGACTGTAACCACACAGCTCGTTCGCATGCAGGGCGAGCCCTTGCACGGCGCTGTTAGCATTGCAAGGGGCAGGTCTCCTCTCATCAGCGTTGTGGATGAAGTGGCACCGTGGTCCGTAGGGGCAGAACCCAATGGTGTGAAAAGTGCGGCAGGGCTCGGTTTTGTACTTGGGGTGGCGTGACAGGCTCCTGAGTTCGTGGTACCCGTGGGCAAACTGACACTTCTCACCGTACTTGCAGGCGCCGCTCTCCTCAAAGGGCCGGCAGAGCTCGGTTTTGTAGCGGGTGGAGTTGATCTGAGAGCCGGCTTTCTGCTGCTGGATCTGCGCCTCCAGCTGCTGGCTGCGCTCTCCGTTCTCGCTGAAGGAGCGGTCCCGGAACCTGTTCTCCTTGTTCATCTGAGCAGTGGTAGCGGGGGCGCTGGTCGTGGTCTCTTTACTGTTGCTGTAGGAATTGTTGGGGTACTTGGAGGAAATGACCAGAGCCTGCAGATTGCTGCTGGAGTTTCGCCGGATGAACCCAGGGGTGTAAGAGTTAGTGCTGCTGCTGGAAGTATTCGCTGCAATAGCGACCGGCTGCTTCTCCAGCATACTGTACTGGTTTAGGTTGTTCATGTTGAAGGAATTCTCGCTTTGCTGGGAAAGAGAGAGAGGGAGGGAGGGAGGTTTTTACTTAACGTTATGTTGCTTTGTCATTTGAGTTAACAGGTAACAAGGTTTTTTTTGTTGTTTTTTTTTAACATTAACGCACAAGTTAAATTCAATCCAATTCCAGGCGATCGCTGGCTAAATAAATGCAAACGCTGCCACTGACTCAAGCTGGCAGCTAATCGCCATTACTATAAAACAGTTTCTTCTGAATTTTTCAAAGTTAAACAAAAGCATAATTACCTTGCAAAGCAACTCGATGTCGTAAAAAGCGGATAAGAGTGATGTTGCAGACATTTTTCTGTTTGTAGTTCTGCTGAGGTCGCTGGTTCTTGCAGGACCGACCAGGATCCTAGTTTGATTGCTACAACTTTTTAAAAGCCACGACTGGTTTCAAACAGAGTGGTCAAAAAAGAAAGAAACCTGCTGTCCTATCTGCTCCAATTTGACTTGCAGACCCGAAGAAAATCTTCAAGTGCAACACCGAGCAGACTGCTTAAAGTCGGCAGTGCCGCGAGAAGGAATATAAATGCTTTTGCCCGCAGCTGCGCGCGGGGGAGGTTTCGAAGCTTGGCCAGCCAGTGTCGCTAGGCAACGGCCACCCCCCCCCCCTTTTTTTTTAGAACTAGCTAGCCATATCTGATTGGACACCGCCTCTTTTTCTTCTGCAAACTTGTTAGCACTTCGGCTCCAGTTCTGGTATACTGCAGTGCAGAGCGCAGGCATGTTGTTGGAGCACAGACTGTGTCTGTGTGCGCCTAAAATATCTAATACCTACAATGAGTGTATAAAATAAAGTTTTACACCATTTCAGAAATGGATCCCCCCTCCCAATATATCTCAGCCTTACTTCCAAAAACATGGGCATGCATCTACTGTACCGGCTAAGGAGTATATGTTTTTTTTTTTTTTTTTTAATTAACTTCACTTTTGTAAAAAAAAAAAAAAAAAAAACCGTTTGGCTCTTACTGGTCTCTCTCCAGCCTCCCACTGTGTACACGCCATTAATACAGGTTTCAAAATATGACAAATTGGGTGGATATACTGGACTCTGAATTACTCGATCTCTTTCTTAATTGTAATAAACCATTGGATGTTCATAATCCCGGGGCTGGTGTCGAGTCCAGATTGCTGCGACTGACATGACGCCACAGAGCGACGCACTTCAGTCTCTACCAAGCATGATTATTACAATGACGAGTTCTGCTATTACTAGTGAAATACAAAACCACCAACAAATCAACGACGGAACACACATTTCAATATACAAAACACAAACAGAAAGCTTGCAATCCACTTCCATAATGACCTTTAATTCTTATGTCTTCTATTACGTACATTATTTGTGTGTTATTTGTTCGTTTTTTAACCAGGGAAACCCTATTCATACCGAAGCCTTCCAGTTAAAAGGCTCCGTCCCACGGACAGTAAAAGTATCTTTAGAATCACGCTTGTGTTACAAATTCTCCTAACAACGCTGAAACGGGAAACAAAAAATAACCGCATGGTCCTGCTGTAAACTGGAGAAGTAACATAATGTGCTGGGAAGCCGGATTCTGCTCGGGAATGCGCGCAACGAAACGCTTGAAATCCGTCAGGTCTTCCCAGTGTGTTCAACACACACGACGGTGGGATTGGAGTAAACCGGCACGCTAGATTTTCACAACATGGACATTTGTTTTAAACTGATCACAAGACCCAGAGTATTTGCCAATTCCCAAACAAAGAGAGCATGCATTGAAGCACACATCTAAGATAAGGGGGAAATACCATTGGTAACAGGTGTGTAAATTCAAGATTTTCATTCTATACAAAACGGTGCCAAGCGCATAAGCAAACACGAACAGAGCCGAGCCCAAAACAAGCGTTTAGAAACGAGAGGAATGAACTGTTCTATAGCATCGGAGAACCCAGCATTGTTATACTTAGTGTAATTTACCTTATACGACTTTACCACTGTGTCTTTGCATATGCTTTACCAGACCTCTCTGTGCTTTACAGTGCTTCCCTGTGCTTTACCATATCTCTCTGTGCTTTACAATGCTTCCCTATGCTTTACCATACCTCTCTGTGCTTTACAATGCTTCCCTATGCTTTACCATACCTCTCTGTGCTTTACAATGCTTCCCTATGCTTTACAATGCCTCCCTATGCTTTACCACACCACCCTGTGCTTTATAATGCTTCCCTATGCTTTACCAACCTCTCTGTGCTTTACAATGCTTCCCTATGCTTTACCAGACCTCTGTGCTTTACAATGCTTCCCTATGCTTTACCAACCTCTCTGTGCTTTACAATGCTTCCCTATGCTTTACCAGACCTCTGTGCTTTACAATGCTTCCCTATGCTTTACCAGACCTCTCTGTGCTTTACAATGCTTCCCTATGCTTTACAATGCCTCCCTATGCTTTACCAGACCTCTGTGCTTTACAATGCTTCCCTATACTTTACCATACCTCTGTGCTTTACAATGCTTCCCTATGCTTTACAATGCCTCCCTATACTTTACCACACCACTCTGTGCTTTACAATGCTTCCCTATGCTTTACCATACCTCTCTGTGCTTTACAATGCTTCCCTATGCTTTACCAGACCTCTCTGTGCTTTATAATGCTTCCCTATGCTTTACCAACCTCTCTGTGCTTTACAATGCTTCCCTATGCTTTACCAGACCTCTGTGCTTTACAATGCTTCCCTATGCTTTACCAGACCTCTCTGTGCTTTACAATGCTTCCCTATGCTTTATCATACCTCTGTGCTTTACAATGCTTCCCTATGCTTTACAATGCCTCCCTATGCTTTACCACACCACCCTGTGCTTTATAATGCTTCCCTATGCTTTACCAACCTCTCTGTGCTTTACAATGCTTCCCTATGCTTTACCAGACCTCTGTGCTTTACAATGCTTCCATATGCTTTACCAGACCTCTCTGTGCTTTACAATGCTTCCCTATGCTTTACAATGCCTCCCTATGCTTTACCACACCACCCTGTGCTTTATAATGCTTCCCTATGCTTTACCAACCTCTCTGTGCTTTACAATGCTTCCCTATGCTTTACCAGACCTCTGTGCTTTACAATGCTTCCCTATGCTTTACCAACCTCTCTGTGCTTTACAATGCTTTCCTATGCTTTACCAGACCTCTGTGCTTTACAATGCTTCCCTATGCTTTACCAGACCTCTCTGTGCTTTACAATGCTTCCCTATGCTTTACAATGCCTCCCTATGCTTTACCAGACCTCTGTGCTTTACAATGCTTCCCTATACTTTACCATACCTCTGTGCTTTACAATGCTTCCCTATGCTTTACAATGCCTCCCTATACTTTACCACACCACTCTGTGCTTTACAATGCTTCCCTATGCTTTCCCAGGCCTCTCTGTGCTTTACAATGCTTCCCATGCTTTACCAGACCCCTCTGTGCTTTATAATGCTTCCCTATGCTTTACCAACCTCTCTGTGCTTTACAATGCTTCCCTATGCTTTACCAGACCTCTGTGCTTTACAATGCTTCCCTATGCTTTACCAGACCTCTCTGTGCTTTACAATGCTTCCCTATGCTTTATCATACCTCTGTGCTTTACAATGCCTCCCTATGCTTTACCACACCACCCTGTGCTTTATAATGCTTCCCTATGCTTTACCAACCTCTCTGTGCTTTACAATGCTTCCCTATGCTTTACCAGACCTCTGTGCTTTACAATGCTTCCCTATGCTTTACCAGACCTCTCTGTGCTTTACAATGCTTCCCTATGCTTTACAATGCCTCCCTATGCTTTACCAGACCTCTGTGCTTTACAATGCTTCCCTATACTTTACCATACCTCTGTGCTTTACAATGCTTCCCTATGCTTTACAATGCCTCCCTATGCTTTACAATGCTTCCCTATGCTTTACCATACCTCTCTGTGCTTTACAATGCTTCCCTATGCTTTACCATACCTCTCTGTGCTTTACAATGCTTCCCTATGCTTTACAATGCCTCCCTATGCTTTACCACACCACCCTGTGTTTATAATGCTTCCCTATGCTTTACCAACCTCTCTGTGCTTTACAATGCTTCCCTATGCTTTACCAGACCTCTGTGCTTTACAATGCTTCCTATGCTTTACCAGACCTCTCTGTGCTTTTTGCAATGCTTCCCTATGCTTTACAATGCCTCCCTATGCTTTACCACACCACCCTGTGCTTTATAATGCTTCCTATGCTTTTACCAACCTCTCTGTGCTTTACAATGCTTCCCTATGCTTTACCAGACCTCTGTGCTTTACAATGCTTCCCTATGCTTTACCAGACCTCTCTGTGCTTTACAATGCTTCCCTATGCTTTACAATGCCTCCCTATGCTTTACCAGACCTCTGTGCTTTACAATGCTTCCCTATACTTTACCATACCTCTGTGCTTTACAATGCTTCCCTATGCTTTACAATGCCTCCCTATACTTTACCACACCACTCTGTGCTTTACAATGCTTCCCTATGCTTTCCCAGACCTCTCTGTGCTTTACAATGCTTCCCTATGCTTTACCATACCTCTCTGTGCTTTACAATGCTTCCCTATACTTTACCATACCTCTCTGTGCTTTTTACTATGGTAAACTTTTATAAGGGTTTAGACAAAAAACAAGTTTCAACAGAAGGTTTTTTATTTTCAAATTAAGGTAAAAATACATGTGATGACATAAAACAAAGGCTTATTTTGTTTCCCAACTCGCTATACTGTCTGTGGTATCACAAAGGGCAGTAACCAGCAGTGTTAAACACATCAGCTGGCTGCGGGAAGCCTTCTGTACCAGCACCTCACACAAGCTGAAGAGTTAGCCCCCAAATATTTCCATTTAGAGGAGGAGGCACTGGCAGGCAAGCTTCAAGCGTTGTGGAAAAGAACACCCCTCCCCACGTTTCACCTGCCCTGTGCACCCACTCGCTGGCTGGCTCCCCTCCCCCGCATTTCACCTGTCCTGTGCACCCACTCGCTGGCTGGCTCCCCCCCCCACGTTTCACCTGCCCTGTGCACCCACTCGCTGGCTGGCTCCCCTCTCCTGCGTTTCACCTGTCCTGTGCACCCACTCGCTGGCTGGCTCCCCTCCCCCACGTTTCACCTGTCCTGTGCACCCACTCACTGGCTGGCTGGATTCTCCCCAAGTTTCACCTGTCCTGAGCACCCACTTTCACTGGCTGGCCCAATTCATAAATAAAACACTGCATTTCCTTGTATGAAACTGCCCGATAAATAATAAAAAAATACAATTCTCTTTCAATACTGCCCTCTATAACAATAAATAAAACACTGCATTTCCTTGTATGAAACTGCCCCGATAACTACTAGAATGCAATACACACGCATCTCTACACGCGCTGTGCAATACACACGCATCTCTACACGCGCTGTGCAATACACACACATCTCTACACGCGCTGTGCAATACACACATCTCTACACGCGCTGTGCAATACACACGCATCTCTACACGCGCTGTGCAATACACACATCTCTAATACACCACACATCTGCAATACACGCGCATCTACACGCGCTGTGCAATACACGCGATGTCTACACGCTGTGCAATACACCACACATCTCTACATCGCTGCTGTGCAATACACACGCCATCACATCTACAGCTGTGCAATACACACGCATCTCTGCTACCGCTGTGCAATACACATAATATCTCTGTGCAATACACACACATCTCTGCACGCAATAATACACACGTGATCTCTACACGGCTGTGCAATACACACATCTCTACCGCACTGTGCAATACACATCTCATCTCTACAGCGCTGTGCAATACACACGCGCATCTCTACACGCTGTGCAATACACGCATCTATAATACACACATCTCTACACTGTGCAATACACACGCAGCGTGCAATACACACGCATCTCTACACGCTGCTGTGCAATACACACACATCTCTACATACAATACACACACATCTCTACGCGCGCTGTGCAATACACACGCATCTCTACCGCGCCGCTGTGCAATACACACGCATCTCTACCGCTGTGCAATACACACACATCTCTACATCACTGTGCAATACACACATCTCTACACGCTGTGCAATACACACACATCTCTACCACCTTTACGTGCAATACAATACACATCTCTACCGTGCAATACACACATCTCTACCGCTGTGCAATACACACACATCTCTACGGCTGTGCAATACACACGCTCTCTCGCCAGCTGTGCAATACACACACATCTCTACACGCTGTGCAATACACACACACATCTCTACGCAGCTGTGCAATACATCACGCATCTCTCTACGCTGTGCAATACACACATCTCTACACGCTGTGCAATACACACACATCTCTACCGTACATACACACGCATCTCTACACGCTGTGCAATACACACACATCTCTACAGCTGTGCAATACACACACATCTCTACAAATACACACACATCTCTACACGCGCTGTGCAATACACACGCTGCTGTTTTGGAAGGGTCTGGTCACACTGTCCGCAATGCTGAAGCTCAAGTGTTAGGGCGTTTAAGCCACAGACTTACTGTAGACTTGGATTTTAATTACAATAGAATTACAGTTATTAAATAACCCTTTCCCATTACGTGCATGTGTTAATATGGCTACATAAATTAAAGCGAAGCAAGGTAGGACTGTTCATATAGTCTCACTGTATTGTCTCCATATTGTTGCTGACTTCATAATACTAAAAACAAACAAACAAAAACACACTTAACACGCAGGAATGTTCCATTCATCTCTACTCTTAGTGACGTAGTGCCCCCCTGTGGTCAATACCAGTGCTCCACACAAGTAAATACCCACAAGGACAAGCACAAAGTTGGAAACTTTCTCTTCAGTCTGATTATCAATGTTAATTCTATTTGACAAATATCAAACCAGTCATTTATTTTCTTTTTCTAAATTATCAAGCAATATCATGAATACTTGGTAAATATCTTTAAACTTCATATTTTAATTAACCAAACAAAGTTGTTACTCAAAATACATTATGGATTCTACTACTGCAAATATACCACACTTAAAACATGTATTTTGTCAGAGACGCATCATTTACAGGTGATGGTACTGACCAAAAAAATAAAGGTGCCAATAAACACGGGCCTGCCCTGAGAAACCAGCCGCACTGGAACAGAGTCAGGGGTGTGGAGACAGACAGACACTCAACACACAGACACACACACAAAGACAAAGACACACACTCACTCACACAGACACTCACACACACAAAGACACACACTCAACACACACACACACACACAGACACAAAGACACACACTCAACACACACACACACAGACACAAAGACACACACTCACATAGACACTCACACACACACACACACACAAAAACACACTCACTCAGACACAAAGACACACACTCACTCACACAGACACAAAGACACACACAAAGACAGACACACAGACACAAAGACACACACACACAGACACACATACAAAGACACACACTCACACTGACACACACACACAGACACAAAGACACACACTCACACACTCACTCACACAGACACACACACACAAAGACACACACTCACTCAGACACAAAGACACACAATCACTCACACAGACACAAAGACACACACACAGACACAAAGACACACACACACAGACACACATACAAAGACACACACACACACACACACACACACAGACACACACACAAAAGACACACTCACACTAACACACACACACACACTCTCGCACACACAGACACACAGACTCTCACAGACAGACACACACTCACTCTCACACATACATACATACAGACACACAGACAGACACAAAGACAATCACACACAGACAGACACACACAAAGCTCCTGTAAAGAAGCACCAATGAATCATGTATTGCACACACCTTCCATATGGATCGTGTATTGCACACACACACACACACACACACACACACACACACACCTCTTCCATTTTAACAGCCATATCTCCAAAGTTGATATTTAATTAACCATTTGAAAAAAAGTGTATTTGAATTCTACTACTGCAAATATACTGCACTTAAAAGACTGCAGTATATTGAACAGCATGATCAAGTTGAGGAATACATAAAATAAACAGACATCCTGTATGGATAAGGTTACATCTTAAGAGCCCTGCTGAACTCGTCATCTAAATTTGGAAACAGAGCGCAGTAATGGAACAAATCAACTCATCATAACCACGCAGACTGTCTGCACCGTTCAAGGCTGCAGTGCCACCTAGCGGATCTTCAGTGAAACAGCGGTTTAAAGCACTGCACAGCACAGCCCCACACTGCAGGAATCAACTGCCCAAGTTTTGCTACAGTTAAACGGGGGAAAAAAAGATTATCTGTATCATCACCAAAAAAAAAAAAAAAAAACATGTTAGGGAAATTCTTTTGTTATTTGTGAAAACTATAACTGGTATGGCAAAGGGGGTGGGATGGGGTGGGTGTCAACATGCCATGCTTGTGATCTCTGCCCATATATTATTACATTTTTTCTTTATAGACAAGACTAAACTGGGCATGTATCTTTGCCCTTAGGGGACTGTAGAATGGTTTGGTAGTACTATAGAATACAGGTATCATAGTATATTATAGTGTATCTGTAATACTATATTACATTACAGATACATATTATATTATATTACAGATACATATACATACACATGAAGAACATACCCCTCTATCCTGATCACTGAACCCCTGCCTCTTACTGTACTGAATTAAACTCACTGAGCAGGCAAACAATACAATGGAATCCAGACCCCTGGGGGCCAAATCTTTTAAGGGGGGGGTAGTAAATCTGTATTCCTTATTTTACCTTTCCTGTTCCCACTGATTCTCAGAGAACCGTATCATAGCACATCTTTGCTCACATGGTCCAGCCTCTCCACGATTCAGTGTGGTTGACAAAGCTTTTCTCAGTGAGAGAGATTGCATGTTTGAATACAGAACACTCAAAGGCATTTTTAGATTTTTTTTTTTGATGGCATGGCAACTGTGTTTTTTTTTTGCCTTGCATAGTAATTTCATATAACTCCAACCATCGTAAATGACCCGTTCCTGCAACGGCAGTTACCACAAGGAGCCAGTTATTGGGTGGCGAGGGTTCAGAAATCGTTCTTTTTCTGAGTGTGCATAGAGAGACAATATGAAAAAAAAAAAAAAAAAAAGCCAAACCTCGAAATCGGGGGAATTCTATCCAGCAAAAAAAATAAATTCCATAACCAGCTAGACCAAATTCCATAACCAAATTCCATAACCCCAGACCATCAATTATGCGGTTGCTTGATAGTACGGCTGTAAAAAAACCAAAAAAAAAAAAAACAGGCTTCAGAACATAACCCGTCCACACAACCCACTGGACTGTTCCTTCCTTCTTCACTACGAACAATAATAATAATAAACTAAAAAAAAAATAATAATGTATAACCCGGTCCACACAACCCACTGGACTGTTCCCTTCCTTCTTCACTCCAAAACAATAATAATAATAATAATAATAATAATAATAATAATAATAATAATATTATATAACCCGGTCCACACAACCCACTGGACTGTTCCCTTCCTTCTTCACTCCAAAACAATAATAATAATAATAATAATAATAATAATAATAATAATAATAATAATAATAATAATCATATTATATAACCCGGTCCACACAACCCACTGGACTGTTCCCTTCCTTCTTCACTCCAAAACAATAATAATAATAATAATAATAATAATAATAATAATAATAATCATATTATATAACCCGGTCCACACAACCCACTGGACTGTTCCCTTCCTTCTTCATTCCAAAACAGTGTGTCATTCGACAGTACAGGAAGTGTGCTGCTTGCAACCCTGCCCTTTGCAACTTCGACAGGCAGCAGCAGCAGCATCTCAATCAGATACAGTTTAAATGGGATTTCTGAAGATACCACTCTTAAACTCTTCAGTTAAACAGAAGTATTTTTACATGCATGATGAATCTCAGGACAGTCTACATCATAGCCAGTGAAGCCCTTCAGTACTCTCCTGCTTGCTTCGTGGAAGGAGGATAAAACACTGACAATCCGTATAATCCGTCAAACTCCCCCTGTACGCATGGGTCTCAGTCTATGCAATGGAAAGATGGCATTCACAGCATTACCAGAGACTATGGAATAAGTGACTGCAGGTCAGGTTCAGGCGTGGCAATGCGGAGTATTTAATTCAGCTTCAGCAGCAATGCACCTGGGTAGGTTATGTAAACGGTCAATAAAAAAAAAAGTTTGTAGATTATATATATATTTACATATACACACACACACAAAAATATATATATATATATATATATATATATATATATATACACACACACACACACACATATACACACACACACACACAGTTGTAGTCAAAAGTTTACATACCCCAATGGAAATGTATAATGTTTAGACATTTCTCAAACAAAGAATTTTAGGAAAAGGTTTTGCTTTTGTGGAGGAGGAAATAGATGTCTACAATTATTTATTTCAGCATTTTTTTTTTTTTTTTTTTTTTTTTTTTTTTTTTTAAACTCCAGAAATGCTAATTCATATAAGTATTCATACCCTTTGATGGTATGATAGTATTGTCTACAAAGTACTAGAAATTTCAATATGATAATGAAGAAGCTAATTCTAGAAAAGTCTAGAAAACGCTGGATTGTAGGTGAACATTCTTAGAGAGTATAAAAGGGTTAGTCATGGGATGATTGCTGTCATTACCAATAAGTCAATATGGGAAAAAGTAAAGAGCTATCTGAAGACCTTGGGCAGAAAATGATTTGTCATAAAGCTTTAGAAGGATACAAGAAGATTTACAAGCATTTGAGTATCCCAATTTCAACTATTTTTTCTATTATCCAGAAGTACAAGACTCATGGTTCTGTCTCAACGCACCCTAGGTCTGGAAGAAAGAAGGTTCTTTCACCAAAAACAAGTAGAAGAATTGTGAGGAAGGTTAATAACAATCCGAGATTGACTGCCAAAGATATTCAAAGTGAATTGGCTGCAAGTGGGACTGGGGTTTCCATTTCAACCATAGGTTGAGTATTGCATGGTGAAGGTCTCAATGGTCGCAGGCCAAGGAAAAAGACCAAAAGATACTGGCCAATCATCTGAAACACTCTGCTACAAAACTTGGTTTAAAGCGCAACTGAATGATCCAACACGACAACAATCCACAGCACACATCAAAATCTAGAATGGTTACAGAAGAATAAAATCAAGAATCAGAGTCCTGATCTAAATCCGATTGAGAATCTTTGGTATGAGTTGAAGAAGGCTGTGCACAAGAGAAGTCCTCGGAATTTGAATGAACTGGAACAATTTTGTGTTGAAGAATGGACAAAAATCACTAAAGAATTGGGCTCCTGAGTGGCGCATCCAGTAAAATCACTAGCTAGAGTGCAGGATGCGCTCTATAGCCTGAACGTCGCGAGTTCGAGTCCAGGCTATTCCACAGCCGACTGTGGACGGGAGCTCCCAGGGGGCGGCGCTCAATTGGCCGAGCGTCGCCCGGGGGGAGGGAGGGTTAGGTCGGCCAGGGTGTCCTCGGCTCACCGCGCACCAGCGACCCCTGTAGTCTGGCCGGGCGCCTGCGGGCTTGCCTGTAAGTTGCCCAGAGCTGCGTTGTCCTCCGACACTGTAAAGCAGCGGGCGGCTGACGGCACATGCCTCGGAGGACAGCGTGTGTTCATCTTCGCCCCTCCTGAGTCAGCGCAGGGGTGGTAGCGGTGAGCTGAGCCCAAAGATAATTGGGCATTTCAAATTGGGGAGAAAATAATAAAAACTAATTGGCAACGACTAAATTATTAAAAAAAAAAAAAAAAAAAAAAAATCACTAAAGAATCATGCCAAAAGCTCATTGACAAATATCCTAATAGTTTAAAAGAGGTTATAATTGCTAAAGGTGCCTCAACTAGCTATTACTTTCATTTTCTGGGTCAGGGTATGAATACTTTTGAATTAGCATTAGCAAAATAAGTAACTTTTTTTCCTCATCCACAAAAGCAAAACTTTTGCTACAAAATTTTTTTCCTAAAATTCTTTGTTTGAGAAATTTCTAGAAATCATAAATTTCCATGGGGTTTTTTGATAAAAAAAAAATTGTTAACTGATGATCCTTAACAATACAACTGGTAGTGTGGCCAAGCTTAGCGGAGGAGGACAGCGATTCTGGGATCACATCCCTGCCAGGCCCCTACCAGGTTTGTATGAATGATTTACTATGCACCATTAACCATTTGTAAAAACACTGTACACGGTATAGGCTTTTATTAAAAAACTTTAAAAAATAAATCGTTCAATGGACATCTGTTAAGGTTTGATATACAGCACAATCAGAACATTGGTTTTAAAAAGAATGCTCTAATCTACTAAAGCAGCAATCAGCAGTGCAATGTAAAACTTACACATGTTACAATAAAAAAAAAAAAAAGGACACTGTGATTTGCTTACTCAGGCGAATGTAACTAGAACATTTTAAAATCAACAAAATCCATTTGGTGATCTTTCTGGATTGTAGAGGAAATTCCACAAAGCAATCCTGTATGCAAATCGAGGTATAAAAAAAAACCTAGAAAGAAAAGGTATAACTTCATGTTCTGATATGCAGGCACATGTTCCATACAAACACCGCCTTTTACTAATGTGGGCCTTGTTTATTCTCATTGAGCAATCATGGAAAAGTCAAGGCATTTAGATCAGAGATCAGACTGCTTATATATAGCCCATTTAAAATATCCGTAATCTTCTCTAAAATTACCGGGACAGCGTGCTAACAGGACAGCGTGCCCAGCCTCAATGTGTTGAGAGTCTCCAGCGCTAGGGTGGTCCTCTCCCTCTGGATGGTTAGCTGAGTGAAGTCCGCTGTCCTGGAGAACTCTGGGACGGGCGGCAGGGCTCGGAGGAGCTGACTGGTGCTGGTCTGGCGTGCAGATGCCAGGCTCGTTAGTGGAGCGAGCTTCGCCTCGTTAATGGAGAGGGGTGGGGCCGAGGCGAGGAGGGTGGAGAGGTGCTTGTGCAGCAGTCTGATGTAGACAAGCCGCTCTGCCCACAGGTTCACCTCCCCCTTGTCAAATAGGAACGCCTCATCTCCCTAAAATAATAAACATGTGGGGCAAAGTATTATACTGTCATTCTTTTGATCCTTTTCCTAGACATTCAAAAAGTACTTACCAGTGCTTTAAACTTAACTTCTTTACCTTCTACCAACATTAATAACATCAAAACTGCTGCCCTTTTTATTGTGCTGAGAAAACTTTTTAACTAACTGCGGATATGCAAATATTTTAAACAGAGTTATAGATTCACTGATATCGGTCCCATGATCTGTTTGCAGCAAGACCAATCAAGTGCACAAGGATGCTTCTTGAACTGAATTTCTAGCACTGCCTTCGAGAGATCTGCAAACCCCTTCGCCTGCAATGGCTGGTGCATTCAATCACAATGATCTTAATTCCCCAATGCTTAGAGCTGCACATTTAAAACATACGGACAACATGTGGCATTGCAAGGTGCAGCGACTGTACTAGGCACTCTGGATTACCACTGTTATTACTGCATGTGCAACAGGTCTAAACACTGCCAGTTATTCTTCCTATTCTGCAGCTGTGTTCTGGATCAGTCCTCTCAGAGCCAGTCTCTGCGCTGCCCCTGTGCTGCTTGCTCAGCTACATTACCAAGCTGCTGCTGTCGTCCTCTACATCTGTCTTGGGGTCTCTGTCCCCTAGCAGCCACTCAGTCAGGGTCAGGGCGCCGGCGGGGGTTTGGTCCCATAGCTGGAAGAGCCGGCAGAGAAGCCCCAGCCCCAGGTCCAGGGCCACAGCTGGATTCACCAGCGAGGGGGCCACATCTGGAAGAACAAGCAGAGGAAGAACAGTTTAGAGAGTGTGTCTGCCAGTGTAAAAGCACACCTTCAGTAGGACCAGGGCCAAACAAGTTACCCTCACAATGTGTATGTGTCAGTAGAGAATCTACCCATTTGTGAAACAGGCTTCAGAGCAAAGTTTATTTGTGGCTGAGCTGCTTAACAGGTCCTCCAAGATGCATAATCCATAACTGTGTTCTCCACAACATAAGAAAATTTAAGAACAAGAGCCAGTCAAGCTCATCCGGTCTCAAAGAATCCAAGTGATTCTGCCTCCACAACATGACTAGGTAACCATTCCATACCCTCACCACTCTCTTTGTGAAGAAGTGTCTCCTTCCCTCTGTCGTAAGTCTATCTCAATTAAGTTTCCAACTTAAGCAGGACATATACACAAACACTTGTTTTCATAAGAACCGATTCATGCACGACACTTACAGCTCCTGCCGAGATATGTATTTTCAAATGAGGAGTCAGCTTTCACCACACGGCCGTCATGCGACAGGACACGGCCGTCAAGCAACAGGACACAGCCGTCATGCGACAGGACACAGCCGTCAAGTGACAGGACACAGCCGTCATGCGACAGGACACAGCCGTCATGCGACAGGACACAGCCGTCAAGTGACAGGACACAGCCGTCAAGTGACAGGACACGGGACCAGCCTGGCAGTCATGGCAAACGGGAAGGGGGTTTGTTTCAAGGGTTATTTCTTCATTGTAATTTACTGAAGATGTGTTTACATGCCTCTTGAGGTTAAGCTTGTTTTCAAGTGGGTCCTGAAATCGACAGACATCGGTCGACACATTGAAAATTCAATATATAAATCGTTAATAAATTCTTCTGAGTTTAACGAATCTCAGATAATCATGGGGTTGTTTGTGTACTTGCAAGAAACATTGGCTCCAATTACAAAGACTTAGCTATTCAGATTTTTTTTTTTTGAATAATACAAAGTTTAGAAAGTTGTTCTACAGCAGATTGTTGTTAAAGAAACCAACGGCAGTCCAGCCCAGTTTCACGAGTATATCAGAGTCATTTCTTCATTACTCATGAGCAGTTGAAGCTTCGTCACCACAGCCCGTCGGGTGCTGTTTACAAAACCAAGTCCTGTTTGCATTCCATTAAACCGTCAACTATTTTAGAGTGGTGTTAGAAAAATATTCTTTTTTCAAAGCACCGATAAACCTAGGAGAATGTTTCTAACCACTCTGAAAAAGACGCATTGGTCTATTCTGAATCCTCAAGCACAGCGGGGCTCAGAGCACTATGTTGTGTTGTGCGAGGAGACAGAGCATTATGTTGCATTGTGCGAGTCTGGAGCGAGGAGACAGAGCATTATGTTTCATTGTGCGAGTCTGGAGCGAGGAGACAGAGCATTATGTTGCATTGTGCGAGTCTGGAGCGAGGAGACAGAGCATTATGTTGCATTGTGCGAGTCTGGAGCGAGGAGACAGAGCATTATGTTGCATTGTGCGAGTCTGGAGCGAGGAGACAGAGCATTATGTTGCGTTGTGCGAGTCTGGAGCGAGGAGACAGAGCATTATGTTGCATTGTGCGAGTCTGGAGCGAGGAGACAGAGCATTATGTTGCATTGTGCGAGTCTGGAGCGAGGAGACAGAGCATTATGTTGCATTGTGCGAGTCTGGAGCGAGGAGACAGAGCATTATGTTGCATTGTCGCGAGTCTGGGCGAGGAGACAGAGCATTATGTTGCATTGTGCGAGTCTGGGCGAGGAGACAGAGCATTATGTTGCATTGTGCGAGTCTGGGCGAGGAGACAGAGCATTATGTTGCGTTGTCTGCGAGTCTGGGCGAGGAGACAGAAACATTATGTTGCATTGTGCTGGAGTCTGGGACAGAGCATTATGTTGCATTGTGCGAGTCTGGGAGTTTGGAGACATTATGTTTTGCATTGTGCGAGTCTGGGCGAGAGACAGAGCATTATGTTGCGTTGTAGTCTGGGCGAGGAGACAGAGCATTATGTTGCATTGTGCGAGTCTGGGCGAGGAGACAAACATTATGTTGCATTGTCTGCGAGTCTGGAGCGAGGAGGAGACAGAACATTATGTTGCATTATGCGAGTCTGGGCGAGGAGACAAACATTATGTTACATTGTGCAGTCTGGGCGAGTCTGGAGTTGCATTATGCGAGTCTGGTTTGCGAGACAACATTATGTTGCATTGTGCGAGTCTGGGGTTTGAGGAGACAGAGCATTATGTTGCATTGTGCGAGTCTGGGCGAGGGACAAAGCATTATGTTGCATTGTCGCAGTCTGGGCGAGAGACAAACATTATGTTGCATTATGCGAAGTCTGGAGCGAGAGACAAGCATTATGTTGCGTTGCGCGAGTCTGGGCGCGAGGAGAATTGAACATTATGTTGCGTTGTGCGAGTCTGGGCGAGGAGACAGAGCATTATGTTGCGTTGTGCGAGTCTGGGCGAGGAGACAGAGCATTATATTGCGTTAATGCGAGTCTGGGCTTGCGAGGACAAATCATTATGTTGCATTGTCATTGGCGGAGTCTGGGCGAGGAGACAGAGCATTATGTTACGTTAATGCGAGAGTGGGGGAGAGGAGACAGAGCATTATGTTTACATTAATGTGCGAGTCTGGAGCGAGACACAAACATTATGTTGCATTGTGCGAGTCTGGAAAGCGAGGAGACAAACATTATGTTGTGTTAATGCGAGTCTGGGCGAGGAGACAAACATTATGTTGCGTTGTGCGACATGGTCTGGAGGCGAGAACAAACATTATTAATTTGTCACGTGTGCGAGTCTGGAGTTTGCGAGGGTGACAAACATTATGTTGCGTTAGTCTGGAAGCGGGCGGACAAAAACATTATATTTACATTATGCGAGGTCTGGGCGAGGAGGACAAACATTATGTTTACGTTGTCTGCGAATCTGGAGGCGAGGAGACAGAAACATTATATTTTACGTGTCTGCGGAGTCTGGGCGAGTCAAAACATTATATTGCGTTATCCGGAGTCTGGGCGGAGACAGAGCATTATGTTTGCATTGTGCGAGTCTGGAGCGAGGAGACAAACATTATGTTTACATTGTGCGAGTCTGGGCGAGGAGACAGAGCATTATGTTGCATTGTGCGAGTCTGGGCGAGAGAGAAGCATTATGTTGCATTGTGCGAGTCTGGAGCGAGGAGACAGAGCATTATGTTGTGTTGTGCGAGTCTGGGCGAGGAGACAAACATTATGTTGCATTGTGCGAGTCTGGGCGAGGAGACAGAGCATTATGTTGCATTGTGCGAGTCTGGAGCGAGGAGACAGAGCATTATGTTGCATTGTGCGAGTCTGGAGCGAGGAGACAGAGCATTATGTTGTGTTGTGCGAGTCTGGAGCAAGGAGACAGAGCATTATGTTGCATTGTGCGAGTCTGGAGCGAGGAGACAGAGCATTATGTTGTGTCAGTCTGGAGTGAGGAGACAGAGGGAGTGCAGAGCAGGGTGAAGATGCTGCAGGATTCAGCACAGCCCCACAGGGACTCACATCTGCCTTCCATTTCACTGCCTGGCTCCGGCTTTTACGGCTCCAGTTGCTCGTTCTAACTTCAGAGTTTCTGCATGTGACATCATGCTCAAACCACTGCATAGGATATGATACTAGTGCACCAAAAAATAGAAAGGAAACAACCAACCCCTCCATCTGCTATCTCACATGGTCTCACGGAAAATCACAAACTTCCTGGTGAAATACAAACCGCTGAAAACTCCAAGTAGCCAAAGACAGCCACGTGGGGGTCATCGGAGAAGCTGGCAGCAAAACACAGCACAGCCTGAGCCTGTGGCAGCCAAACGTTCCTGTTCCAATGTGTGAGGCATTTACACTCATTAGGGGTGCAGCACTAATAGCACTACATGACTGGGCTGTACTGTAAGGAAGGGAGCTGGGACAAAACTCACTGCTACCATTGAACAGTGCAATAGATTAACATGTTAACACCCATAACTAGTTCTACAAATATGTATTTTTCAAAAGCAGATTCACAGTTTAGGCATTATTGAATATGTTTTTTCTTTAAACTTCCTACAAAGGGAGCACTCACAGTTCAAGGTTTTTTTTTGGTGTGTGTGTGTTATAATGAATGAAACCATTTGCATTCACTTAAATTAGTTATGCTGGGATACTACCAGTCTACTCTGATTTCCCAACAACCTCCATTCCCAAGGTGCTCGTAACTCTGAGGTTCTGCTGAACTTGCTTAAATGATCTGTTTTTCTGCTGCCAAACAATGCAAACAATGTTAACCCAGAGACACCCATGGTCTTGTAAGCTGCTGGATTAGAGGTTGTCGGTAATTACTTTACAGGCTCAGTTCTTTGACAAACATGTCCACTAGCTGGGTAACCTGAGCGAAGCAAATGCAACTTGAGCACAGGAGGATTGAACTCTTTTCCAAAAACAAAAGCAAGCCCCCTGCTTATCCTTTAGGAATGCATTTGAAAACCAACAGGAAGAACTGCTAATTTAATAATTAACAGTCATTTCTACCCAGCTTCTTAATCTGACCCCTTGTGCTGTAGATTCCATATGCACTGTGCTTTTCATTATTAGACCTGGTAAAAGATGTAAAGAAAGCAAACAACTTCCTACTAGTGAGCAAATGACAAGCTGTCAGTGCAAGTGAAAAGACACTGGAGTTGATGTCTATACAAATCAGGAGGAGGTGGTGTGGAAGGCTAAACCATGCTATTGGGACCTGTGTCCTGTATACTGGACTCAATGCAACATAGACATATCTTACTAAACAACAAATGTATCTTAGGTACATAAAGACAGACAAAAAGAAAAAAAAAAGATGAAACCCCAAAGCAAATCGATTCACTCCACTAAGCTCTTCTACCAACAGCACTGTATTTCCAGCTTGCTTCAGCACCAATGGCTTGAGAAGGAAAGCTTGTATTAGTTGCTGTCTGAGGAGTTACTAATACAAGTTAATATTACTGCTTCCCCATTTCCTCACCACAGCCCCAGGTCTTCAGTGCAGCACAATGCACTATTGACAGCCTGGCAACAAAGTCCACTGTACTGTGTAATGGACTCTGCTGGCTTGAACCCAAGACCAAATGAATGGGACACTCGAGATGCTTGAAGCATTCTTAAGTTTCAGACGCATTCATTAATGTACCGCTCCCCCCGCCCCCCCATTCTTTCACATGAACAGTGTCTGCTCCCACCTCACCGACTCACTCACTGGCCTCTCTTTTGGGGTTCAGTGCATTGGCAGCTTTGATTAAATGGAGCATGTCAGACCGGACTAGTCAGTGGCCAAATTACTTTACTGAAACAATGGGAGTAAAAGGCTGTGACTAACTGCGAATACAGACGCCGTCTACATGTCAAAACAAGAGAAAGGCTGGAATTAGAACATAAGAAAGTTTACAAACGAGAGGAGGGCATTTGGCCCATCTTGCTTGTTTGGTTGTTAGTAGCTTATTGATCCCAGAATCTCATCAAGCAGCTTCTTGAAGGATCCCAGGGTGTCAGCTTCAAAACATTACTGGGGAGTTGGTTCCAGACCCTCACAATTCTCTGTCTAAAAAAGTGCCTCCTATTTTCTGTTCTGAATGCCCCTTTATTTAATCTCCATTTGTGAACCCTGGTCCTTGTTTCTTTTTTCAGGTTGAAAAAGTCCCCTGGGTCAGCATTGTCAATACCTTTTAGAATTTTGAATGCTTGAATCAGATCACCACGTAGTCTTCTTTGTTCAAGACTGAATAGATTCAATTCTTTTAGTCTGTCTGCATATAACATACCTTTTAAACCTAGGATAATTCTGGTCGCTCTTCTTTGCACTCTTTCTAGAGCAGCAATATCCTTTTTGTAACGAGGTGACCAGAACTGAACACAATATTCTAGATGAGGTCTTACTAATGCATTGTAAAGTTTTAACATTACTTCCCTTGATTTAAATTCAACACTTTTCACAATATATCCGAGCATCTTGTTGGCCTTTTTTTATAGCTTCCCCACATTGTCTAGATGAAGACATTTCCGAGTCAACATAAACTCCTAGGTGTTTTTCATAGATTCCTTCTTCAATTTCAGTATCTCCCATATGATATTTATAATGCACATTTTTATTGCCTGCGTGCAGTACCTTACACTTTTCTCTATTAAATGTCATTTGCCATGTGTCTGCCCAGTTCTGAATGCTGTCTAGATCATTTTGAATGACCTTTGCTGCTGCAACAGTGTTTGCCGCCACTCATATTTTTGTGTCGTCTGTGAGCGTTTGATTTAGACTCTGTCACTCTGCTGTGTAACAGGGCCCTCTCATCACTGACACACCGGTCCAGGATTTACAATACCCTACATTCCAGAACCCTGCATGTCACTGTGTGTGTCTGATTGCGATGCTGACTGTACTGTTATTGTCTATATTCTCTATGTCTTATATGGCCTCATTGACTAATATACTGTGCTTAACTTAAGTGAAATATGTTATTAATCTTTCCATGCACACCTCAGATGTGAATGTTTAGTACAGTCTCTCAGCAATATTCCTACCAGGGAAAGGGAGTCCAGGAATTGTTCAGTACCGCTCACACACAGAGCTGTGATGGTACGGTATTGGCACACCGGTAAAGTCATGCTATATTGGTCCTGTGCACTACAGATGTGAGGGGTTGGGGAAGGCTGTCCCTTTCATTTCCAAACATCACTTTTCATCACAATTCTAGAAATCCCCAACATAACACAGCCAATAGTTAAACTTCAAGAAGAAGCATTCATAGAATAGATATACAGTACTGTGCAAAAGTTTTAGGCAGGTGTGAAAAAATGCTGTAAAGTAAGAATGCTTTCAAAAATAGACATGTTAATAGTTTATATTTATCAATTAACAAAATGCAAAGTGAGTGAACAGAAGAAAAATCTACATCAAATCAATATTTGGTGTGACCACCCTTGCCTTCAAAAACAGCATCAATTCTTCTAGGTACACTTGCACACAGTTTTGAAGGAACTTCGGCAGGTAGGTTGGCCCAAACATCTTGGAGAACTAACCACAGTTCTTCTGTGGATTTAGGCAGCCTCAGTTGCTTCTCTCTCTTCATGTAATCCCAGACAGACTCGATGATGTTGAGATCAGGGCTCTGTGGGGGCCATACCATCACTTCCAGGACTCCTTGTTCTTCTTTACGTTGAAGATAGTTCTTAATGACTTTCGCTGTATGTTTGGGGTCGCTGTCATGCTGCAGAATAAATTTGGGGCCAATCAGATGCCTCCCTGATGGTATTGCATGATGGATAAGTATCTGCCTGTACTTCTCAGCATTGAGGAGACCATTAATTCTGACCAAATCCCCAACTCCATTTGAAGAAATGCAGCCCCAAACTTGCAAGGAACCTCCACCATGCTTCACTGTTGCCTGCAGACACTCATTCGTACCGCTCTCTCAGCCCTTCGGTGAACAAACTGCCTTCTGCTACAGCCAAATATTTCAAATTTTGACTCATCAGTCCAGAGCACCTGCTGCCATTTTTCTGCACCCCAGTTCCTGTGTTTTCATGCATAGTTGAGTCGCTTGGCCTTGTTTCCATGTCGGAGGTATGGCTTTTTGGCGCAAGTCTTCCATGAAGGCCACTTCTGACCAGACTTCTCTGGACAGTAGATGGGTGTACCAGGGTCCCACTGTTTTCTGCCAATTCTGAGCTGATGGCATTGCTGGACATCTTCCGATTGAAGGAAGTAAGCATGATGTGTCTTTCATCTGCTGCAGTAAGTTTCCTTGGCCGACCACTGCGCTCACGGTCCTCAACGTTGTCCGTTTCTTTGTGCTTCAAAGAGCTTGGACAGCACATCTGGAAACCCCTGTCTGCCTTGAAATTTCTGCCTGGGAGAGACCTTGCTGATGCAGTATAAATACCTTGTGTCTTGTTGCTGTGCTCAGTCTTGCCATGGTGTATGACTTTTGACAGTAAACTGTCTTCAGCAACCTCACCTTGTTAGCTGAGTTTGGCTGTTCCTCACCCAGTTTTATTCCTCCTACACAGCTGTTTCTGTTTCAGTTAATGATTGTGTTTCAACCTACATATTGAATTGATGATCATTAGCACCTGTTTGGTGTAATTGTTTAATCATACACCTGACTATATGCCTACAAAATCCCTGACTTTGTGCAAGTGTACCTAGAAGAATTGATGCTGTTTTGAAGGCAAAGGGTGGTCACACCAAATATGGATTTGATTTAGATTTTTCTTCTGTTCACTCACTTTGCATTTAGTTAATTGATAAATATAATCTATTAACATGTCTATTTTTGAAAGCATTCTTACTTTACAGCATTTTTTCACACCTGCCTAAAACTTTTGCACAGTACTGTATATAGTACTGGACATGCTATTTTCAGCCTTTATAGTCGAGATTACTAAAGGGAACGACCTCCATTGCATTATATGCCAAAACACAGAAATCCGTTTTAATCATGAAGAATGTCTTCCTATATTATTATTATTATTATTATTATTATTATTATTATTATTTTTATTTATTTATTTATTTATTTATTTCTTAGCAGACGCCCTTATCTAGGGCGACTTACAGTCGTAAACAAATACATTTCAAGAATCTCAGTGCAAGTAATAATACAATTAAGAGCAAGATAAATACAATGATGAATACAATGACTTTGGTTCAAGCAAGTACAAGTGTGACAAAATACAATTCAATAATACAGCAGATAAGTGTCAGTGATAGTTACATCATTATGCAACAGTATCCCCGAACAGATCCTTTATTTTTAGTTATTTTAAAAGTGACAATGAAATGTAGATCTATGAAATGGCCCAACAGAAGAGCTTGAGAGCAGCATGAGTGAGCAGTGGAATGGAATGGCTGCAGCTCCGCAGTATTACAGGATTACACAGTATTACAGGACTACCCTCACAGACAGCACTCAGGTGCTGTGTACACACTTCAGCTGCATGAAAGACTCACAAAAACAAATGCTTTGAGAGATCAGAAAGTTCCTGTCGTACAGTACTGTCCTTTGAATATATACCAGTATGTATATATTAAGTGGTAGACAGACAGACAGTTCATTCCTGTAAATTGATCTGTGGGAGCCTTCGTCTGGAACTCATTAAAAAAAGATTTCCATGAAAAAGCACTTTCTTGTTCAACAAATCCTGGATTTGGGCTCTGCAGCTGAAGCCTATCAGATGTCTAAGGATTTTGAGCAGAGAGCAATGTGAAACCTGAGAAATTAGCAAATCTGGATTGCTTCACATGACATTTATTTCCTGTCAGCGTGCGCTGCAAGAAATGCCACGCTGCTGTGCGATCTCTGCTGAGGTACGCCTTCGAATACAGCAGTGATCTACACAGGAAGCCCCCCTCCAAGATGGAAGTATTCATACCTAATGCATCTGTACAGAACGCTGCACACAACCCAGTAAATCAGAGCTACTGCTACCCAGGGAGTCTGTTTCAAGAGCACTTTCAAGGAATTCCAGCCCTGAAGAGCAGAGCCTGCCTATGGTTTGTACTGTACTGAAACACAGCTTAGCAGGCATCAGACAGGGGTAACAGACAGGAGTACAACACAACACATGGAGGGGCGACTGCTCAGGTTTGCTTACCCTGTGTACAACCGGTAGCATCGTGATTAATACATAGAAGGCTTGGAGGTCCAGTGGTTAAAGAAGAGGTCTTGATACCAGGAGGTTCAAATCCCGGCTCAGCCACCGACTGTGTGTGTGACCCTCAGCAAGTCACTGAACCTCCTTGTGCTGTGTCTTTCGGATGACACTTAAAACAAACAAGGTCCTATTAATGACTCATTAGTAATAATAATAATAATAATAATAATAATAATAATAATAATAATAATAATAACAATTGTGAAATCATGACAATGCGGGCCTGATCACAACAGCCAATGAGGGAATGACACTGGCTGGCAGGGGTGTGGCAGAATGCTACTGCAGCTCTGGAGAGGTAATTGCAGAGGACAAAGGCAAGAGGTGTCGCAGCGGATTGGACAGGTTTACTACTCTGTGGCTTCTTCTCATAGCTGTGTGCTGTACAGTAAGTGAAAAGAGGTGAAGGCTACTGGAGCGTTTCCCTTTGCATGTGAAGCTGTTGAGGTGTTGTTCTGCTTGCGTGTGTCTGCTTCAGCAACCCTGTTACTTCACCATCTAGCAATGAATGCCGATTAAAACATGGCAGAAACTTTGACTCAACCTGCAACTCCGCTCAAATCACTTCCTCTGACGTTGTTCATGGAAACCCTGACAGAGAAATGATGTTGCCACATTTGCAGAATGTGGTACAAAAACTCTCCGTTCCCTAATTTTCACACACTAGCTAACTAGCTCTCCACTCCAGTCCTCTTTCACCACTGGAGTCCTGGGTTCTCCCTTACAAAAGTTTACCACAGTAAATCTGCACGGTAATTTTGCAGTTTTCCCATGGCTATACTATGCATTTACCACATTTGTCAAGTTTTTTTAACATGCTTTACCATACCTCTCTGGGCTTTACAATGCTTACCTTTGTTTTACCATGCTTTCACAGTGCTTTATTACACTTTGCTATGCTTTTACTATGGGACATTTTTATATGTGTATTTATTTCAAATACCCATATGTAAACATTTCTATTAGTTTCTAGTACATTTTTTCAAGCTGCTTTGCAGTGCTTTTTTGACTGAGGTTTTAATCTGAAATTACCAGGTTTCAGATTCAATTTGGGATACTGGATAATTCTGCCCATGCCCACTGTGTTGCACTCTCTGGCTGCACAGCACTGCGTGCTTGTGGCTTTGATGAAGCAGTCGATACAGCCCAATGCACGGATGTTTTCTACAGACACGCCTGATAAATAAATGATTACCAGATATAGATGACTTAAGGCGATGCATCTTGAATGGAAATGTTGATGGTCAACTTCAGGCACATGACGACTACAGCACAGGTGATAAACACTGTGTATTTCCAGTGCAGTTCAATGGGTTATTCAGGGTTTGGTAATAATCTCATCATCATCATCATCATCAAGCAATGTCATTTTACAGTGTAAAAAGCTACAAACCAGACCAATGTGGACAGAGTGCATCAGGATCCTTTGTCAGGCTGCAATGGGGTAGAACAATATTTCCACAAAGCGAAATCTAACAGGACCAGATATTTAAAAAAAACAGTGCTTTTAAACTAGACGCACAAACAAACAAACACAAAAACCCACAATCGGAGATTATATCAACAGTGTGCAAATACTGTACCCTAAATCACGTACACATGAAACGTAATGACTTTAAAAGTTAAAGTCTCTCTTCCCCTTCAAGAATTCTCTCTTGATTCGTATGATCTTAAAGTTCACCCTGTATCGTCTTTTCATGTATTTCTTTATTTTTTGACCCTGTCCATAAGACACGCAAGCGAGTCAAGCACAGCGAGGCGCCACTCTTATTCTGAGCAACAGTTTGGTATGAACAGCACAAGCCAACACGATTCTGTACAACCCAACCAGCTGGTTCCTCTAGTGACTAACACAATTCACACAGACCCTTTATCAATCAAGCGCCTTCGCTATTCTGAGAACATGCAGAAGACATTCATGAGGGATGGAACCTCAGGACCTACAAGGGGTACCTATCTCGAAAAACCTTTACATACACACACACACACACACACACACACACACACACATATATATATATATATATATATATATATATATATATATATATATATATATATATACAAACACACACACACACACACACACATATTTATATACTTAACCGGAGGACTTCCATTTACTTAGACCCCCTACCCCACCCCACATGACATGACAGAGCTGCTTAGTGACTGACAAGGCACTGAATGAATTGAGTTTAAGTGTGGTTAATCACTAACTGTATCAGATGGCAGGGATATTTCCAAGGGACCTTAATTTGATGAACCGAACAAATCCAACGAACAGGGTTGAGTGGACAGGCACTAAAGCAGTGCACTCCTCTGGGTCCTCTTGCTAAACCACCAGGCTGGGAACCTGAAAAGAACTGAGATCCACTTCCTGCTCTACAGAGGCACTGATTTATTTTTCCAAGAACACAATTACCATGTGTGCAAATCATGCTGGGCAGAGTGGCAGCTGACTGCCACTCCATTAATCGTATACTTCATAACACTGCATTGCATTAACCACTATGCTGTGTATTCATTTGGGGTCACGCACTGTCCTGATCCACAGCACCCCTTTAGAATTTGATTTGGTACCATGTAACAGAGCATCACGCTTTACCTCTATTAATTATATAAAACAAAAACAAAAGTCACTGTTTGACGAACTAATCAGTGCTCAATGCAAGCAGTGCTGTGAGTGTGCACACAGACACTTACCTGGCCCTTCCTGGTCCTGCGTAGTGCCACCTGCACCCAGGATCTTAGAGCTGGGACTGGTTACCAGTTAGTTCTGTTTCAGAGAAGGTGATCATGCTTTGATATTTTTTTCAGGCTTTTTTTCACAACCACACTCAACTCCCCTTAGAAACGTTTCCATTGTAAAAGCACAGCAAAGTATAATAAACCACAGTGAAAAGCACAGTAAAGCACAGGTAAGCATTGTAAAGCACAGAAAGGTATGGTAAAGCATATAAACAAACATGACAAACCAGGGTAAACTATGGTATAACCATGGGAAAAGCATAGGGAAAAAGCAAAACTACCATGGTAAACTTTTATTTTCTTATTTCCAGTAAATAACTTGAATGTTACCGGCAAGGCCTCTTTCATGTGTGCATGTCTGAGTTACTGAGGTCCGGTAAGCCAGGACATTCCCTGTCTAACTGAAGCTTCTGCAGCCCCTTTCAGAGGCTGGATGTAACGTGCCACAGCGCAGTGGAACAAGGGCAATGTTTTCTTTCCTGCAAGCGCGGAGCAGCCTTGCGAGAAGAACAGCGGCTCTCTGAATAGGTCTAGACTTTGCACAGCTACGGGTCACTAATTCAATTAGATTTCAAAGAGAAAAACGCCACACTTTAAAAACGCTCCAATTCAATACTTCCTACACCCCTCCCCTTATACTGAGAAACCATAAACTCACCCCCAAGCGTCACACCTCGCTGGACAGACAGCAACAAATTCAGGTGGAAGGTTGCACACAAGGAGTCAGTGCGTGGGTCCCTGCAACAGCAGTCACTGGAGAAGCCCAGCAGACACATGACAAACTGCTTTGTTTTCATGCTGCTCAGTTACTCGAAAAACTAAAACTCCTACATTTATTTTAGGCAACTTGTGGATCATTTCCTTAAAAGTACCGGACTGCTGCTTTTTGTTTAAAAAACTTTTTATTTTTATTTTTACTGCTTGCCTTTGATCGGATTACAGAGCTACAGTGAGCGCAGAGTGTTAATGTAATGCATCCAGAACCCACAGAGGCACTGGGGTTTACACACACTGTACCGCACCCAGGACCCACAGAGGCACTGGGGTTTACACACACTGTACCGCACCCAGGACCCACAGAGGCACTGGGGTTTACACACACTGTACCGCACCCAGGACCCACAGAGGCACTGGGGTTTACACACACTGTACCGCACCCAGGACCCACAGAGGCACTGGGGTTTACACACACTGTACCGCACCCAGGACCCACAGAGGCACTGGGGTTTACACACACTGTACCGCACCCAGGATCCACAGAGGCACTGGGGTTTACACACACTGTACCGCACCCAGGACCCACAGAGGCACTGGGGTTTACACACACTGTACCGCACCCAGGACCCACAGAGGCACTGGGGTTTACACACACTGTACCGCACCCAGGACCCACAGAGGCACTGGAGTTTACACACACTGTACCGCACCCAGGATCCAGAGAGGCACTGGGGTTTACACACACTGTACCGCACCCAGGACCCACAGAGGCACTGGGGTTTACACACACTGTACCGCACCCAGGACCCACAGAGGCACTGGGTTTACACACTGTACCGCACCCAGGATCCAGAGAGGCACTGGGGTTTTACACACACTGTACCGCACCCAGGACCCACAGAGGCACTGGGGTTTACACACACTGTACCGCACCCAGGACCCACAGAGGCACTGGGGTTTACACACACTGTACTGCACCCAGGATCCACAGAGGCACTGGGGTTTACACACACTGTACCGCATCCAGGATCCACAGAGGCACTGGGGTTTACACACACTGTACCGCACCCAGGATCCAGAGAGGCACTGGGGTTTACACACGCTGTACCGCACCCAGGACCCACAGAGGCACTGGGGTTTACACACACTGTACTGCACCCAGGACCCACAGAGGCACTGGGGTTTACACACACTGTACCGCACCCAGGACCCACAGAGGCACTGGGGTTTACACACGCTGTACCGCACCCAGGACCCACAGAGGCACTGGGGTTTACAGTTAATAAAATTATAAGGTCACATATTTAGAAATTATATTTTCTATTTAATCTCATGTGGATACCTAGGAACATAAGAAAGTTTACAAACAAGAGGAGGCCCATCTTGCTCATTTGGTTGTTAGTAGCTTATTGATCCCAGAATCTCATCAAGCAGCTTCTTGAAGGATCCCAGGGTGTCAGCTTCAACAACATTACTGGGGAGTTGGTTCCAGACCCTCACAATTCTCTGTCTAAAAAAGTGCCAACTATTTTCTGTTCTGAATGCCCCTTTATCTAATCTCCATTTGTGAACCCTGGTCCTTGTTTCTTTTTTCAGGGTCGAAAAATTCCCCTGGGTCAACATTGTCAATACCTTTTAGAATTTTGAATGCTTGAATCAGATCACCGCGTAGTCTTCTTTGTTCGAGACTGAACAGATTCAATTCTTTTAGCCAGTCTGCATACAACATGCCTTTTAAACTCGGGATAATTCTGGTCGCTCTTCTTTGCACTCTTTCTAGAGCAGCAATATCCTTTTTGTAACGAGGTGACCAGAACTGAACACAATATTCTAGATGAGGTCTTACTAATGCATTGTAAAGATTTATCATTACTTCCCTTGATTTAAATTCAACACTTTTCACAATATATCCGAGCATCTTGTTGGCCTTTTTATAGCTTCCCCACATTGTCTAGATGAAGACATTTCTGAGTCAACATAAACTCCTAGGTCTTTTTCATAGATTCCTTCTTCAATTTCAGTATCTCCCATATGATATTTATAATGCACATTTTTATTGCCTGCATGCAGTACCCTACACTTTTCTCTATTAAATGTCATTTGCCATGTGTCTGCCCAGTTCTGAATGCTGTCTAGATCATTTTGAATGACCTTTGCTGCTGCAACAGTGTTTGCCCACTGTGCATGCATTTCCTTGAATCCCTACTGCGTTCAGTTTGAGGATTAATCTTTTATGCAGGACTTTGTCAAAAGCTTTCTGGAAATCTAAATAAACCATGTCACATGCTTTGCAATTATCCATTGTCGATATTGCATCCTCAGAAAAATCAAGCAGGTTAGTTAGACACGATCTCCCTTTCCTAAAACCATGCTGACTGTCTCCCAGGATAATGTTACCATATAGGTAATTTTCCATTTTTCCATTTCCTGCTGCTCTTGACACCTTCATATTAAAACATGAATCGGGTCATCTTTTTAGCCCAGAGGCCAGTGTCACAATGTATCGCTTTTAAAACTAGCACGTGGGTAGAGAGTGCTCTGTGGAACACTGAACTCCTGCCAGCTCCAGTTCTTTTAGTGGACGATCAGCACAGCCATCCTGGAACAGTGAGCATTCCTTTCAGAACCACTCTGTTTCTAATACCTCCAGATGTCACAAACCATCCTGTTTTAAACTACTGGAACAGAAGTTTGCTTTATCCAAAAACATGCAGCACATGCAACAGGCTTGCAAAAGGTAAGAATGCTTCTCTGCCTTGCAGACACAGCGGCACATCACTGCTGCTGGCCCTGCTCTGGGTTTCCGTTACAAGCTGCAGCCCATTCTCCCAGAGTTTTATCGGGATTCCGTTATGAGCTGCAGCCCACGTTCCCAGTGTTTTTTTTTTTTAGGCTCCAAAATTATGGAATGCTCTGCCTTCGTTTGTCAGGGAAGCTGGGACTGTTACAGTTTTCAAGTCAAGACTAAAAACGCACTTTTATAAAATGGCTCTCTTAGCTTAGTGGGTTTTAATGTAATTATGTGTATACCGTCATTTAAATCTGTTATTTAAATGGTCTGATTGTGGCAGTTTTATGTGTGACATGCTATGCAAATGTATTGTGGTTTGTTCTTGTTTTCTGCTACGTACTGTACAGTGCTTTGCCATACTTTTGTATAAAAAGTGCTATATAAATGCTCTACTGATAATCAGTTTGGAACGTGATAATGTGCGGTCGGGTCTATCTGCTCTGATTTCAAGTCACAGACTCCGAGACCTGTCAGAGAGCTGGAGAGAGGGGGCGATGCCAAGCCGTGCCAAAAACACATTCATCGAGTGAACCTAGAGCTTTCCTTAGTTTGTGTTCCGAGTTATAGTTGGGTGTTTTTGCAGTTAACATATACTATATTACACAGCATGGTGCATTGTGTCTAAGTATTTAGGTTTCTATGATTTACAGTAGAGGATGCACATGGGTAAATCAAGTGACTGTAATTACTGTAGTCTTCATGGTTTCCTTTGTAATGTCCCAAAAGGACTTACAGTTGCATGTTAAGCCACGTACAGTACAAATGAGCCTGGATGGCTCAGTGGAAACCATGCCAAACTAAATTGCATGTACCACTCAGTCACGAAGCATAACATGGATTTGCTATAGCTTGAAATGTTAGATGTGCAAAACTGCCTTTAAATGATTGTTGTTTACTGCCTTTATTCTTAATGGATTCTGGTAGACTGTTTAAACTCCTGGCCACTCTGAGTTAAGTACATCTTGGTTAATAAACACTGATCATTATGATTTTATAGTACCAGGTAATGCTAGTTTCTAGTGCAACCCACTGGAACACCAGGGAGAATGTTTTTAACATTACACATCAGCTTCATAACAGCTTCTAACATGAATTTTTTAAATAGAGCAAACAAAACACAGAGTTAAGTGCCAGGCCACAGGGCCCCTTGAAACTGTGAAACTGTGAAACTGCAAATAATCAGTGCTGCTGCTTCCCTGAACACTTCAGCTTACTGCTCATACACTTCATTAGGACCCAGCTACCCAGACTGGATTTGGCATTGCCCTGGTGTGCGGCATGTTCTCCTGGTATACACTGGGGTGGGGCATGTTCTCCTGGTATACACTGGGGTGGGGCATGTTCTCCTGGTATACCTGTCCCAGAATTGTGCTTCAGAGACTTCCCAAGATCTCAAATCAATCTAATTGAGCATGTTTGGGATGAACCTGAACAGCACATTCCTCATCACAATCCTCTGTCTACCACACTCCATGAATTGTGTGAAATAATAAATGACTGAATGCATGAACATCCCTTAAGACACCTTCCAGCAGGAGTCTATGCAACCTCTTGATAAGGATGTGATCAGGGCAAACAGAGGCCCAACAAAATATTTGGTATAAAACATTGCTGCAAAATACAAATGATCCTGCACAAGTCCTCTATATTGTGTAGCCTTACTGACATTATTTATTGTAGAAATGACAAACAGTTACTATACTGAGGGCATGGCTTGAACAGAGACCTGGACTGGAAGGGTCAAGGCAACACAAGAATCTAAGGAGAACTGCATGCATGAAATGACACCATGACAACAGGCAGAGAGCAGAGACTGTGTGCTGTGGTACCTGCTGGTCCGCAGGCGGTGAGCTGGGGTGGAACGGACGCGATGAAATCAGCTGCTCGGTCCCTCGCCTCCTGATCCTCATCCTGCAGCAGAGTGAAGAGACTCCTCCAGAGTGCCAGTGTCCCGGCCAGACCTGAGCAGGACAACCGTGACAACCAGAGAGCTAGGTAGCTGATTTCACGATTGCTATTATGGAGGCTGTACAGTGCTACCCCTTTATAACGCTGTAGTGAGAAGCCATAGGTATGAGACCTGTGTCTACACTTAGAAAACAATGGGCATTATTTGGACATAATTAAGATATGAAGTGAAAAATATATACTGTACATGCCACTACCACTGAAAGGAGTTTAATTAAATTCAGAGGTGTATCATGCTTAAACAATATTGGAATAAATACCTTCATAAAAAAAAAAAAAAAAAAAAAAACACACAACACTATCAAAATGAAAACAGACACAGCAGCCGTGATTGTGCAGAGACTCACCGAGCGGCAGGGTCGTGCTGGTCAGCAGGGAGGGCGTGGCGCTGACCAGGATCTCCGTGGCGGTCAGCTTGATTTCAATTGGCTGCTCGTCCTCGCAGCACTGAGCCACCAGCCCTGCCCACCTGGTCAGATCAGGCTGCATTGCCCCGCCCAGCTCCTGCAATCAGAGAGACACACTGAGCAGGACTCAACCGGGGGGCCTGACTTACAGACTCAGGACACTGCATTGTAGCTCCAGCAGTGTATCATCAAATGTATGTTCAATTGACCTGTGCACTAAGTTTAATTGAAAGGGATACAGGGTGTAGTCTTGACTGAAATATTGAGTACTTCAGTTCAGATCACTTGAAGCTATCAATTAAATATTATGAACAGAACTTGCCACTGACAAACAGACTTAAATTATACCACAGAGACAAGACCACCATCACTGTGTATACATGCCATCCTGGAGGTGTGCAGTGAAGTGCCATGTTTGTACTCAGGGATGGCAATACGATTCCTATTGCATAGTAGTTTCACCCATGCCAGGTTTTACTAGGAGCTTGATTTACTGTATAGGTAACAAGCTCAAGTGAGCAGAGCCCAGTCGTCTTGAGATGCGGTACTTACTGATCTCATCTTTCTTGCATTATCTCCCAGTCGTTTCTTCTCTCAGTCTTTCAGCCTTTCTTCTTCCTCTCTACATTCCTTACTTTTTAATCACTCTGTTCTCTTATCAGTCTGTTTCTTCATGCCACTCTTGTATTACAATTCTCTCAGATTATTTTATTATCCTTTCCCCTCCCATTTTAATCATTATTTACAGACCTCCCCATATGTTTTCTGCTGCAATGCTTCCTGTTTACTGTTTAATGATCCCCTGCCTCAGGATTAACACATGCAAATCATCAAGAAACAAAAGAAACCCTCAGGGTCGTTTATCTTAAACTTATGACACACTGCATAATGAAACATTCATTTAATATAAACCAGCTTTCAACTGTCTTCTCTTTAATATGACAGAACAGACACACTGACAGAAACACAGACCCACACAATTTAACTGGGAAAGCAATGCAGACTGAACGGTGGGCAGAATCAGAGTGGGGGTCTTTTTAATAAGCAGAAAGCCCTTCATCTCTGTTATAGTTTAGTGTATTTCGGATCCCTTCATACAGTCCACTGGTCCCGTACTGTCACAGTAACCCCTGCATCCCGTCATCAATGTGCCCAGTTGTCGGTGCAGAAGGAAGGTATGGATAAAGGTTTCCCAGTTCTTGCTACTTGGTTTTGGACAGACAGCTTTGTCAGAAAGGGTTTGAGGTTGAGTGAGCAGTAAAACTCGTCAGGGTGCTGGCAGCAGCGTGCACTCAGTATATCACACAAACAGCTCAGAGAGGAATATTGCGCTGATAAAATAGCAAGGAAATGGAGCCAAGTTCACGAGATCCAACAGAAGCAGTACTGGAGGGATTTGGAATTTTTACATGGGTCTTGCCCAATCAAGTGCGCTCCATTTGGCCGTGCCTTTTATGAGGTTATTATGAGAAACCAAGAGAACTGAGGTTGCACCAGTGCTTAGATGAGCCTATGGCTAAGTGCAAAGAACACTGCAGCTACAAGTGGTTCTGACATGAAACGGGTGGAAATAAGACTCCACAATGTGTAACTAACATGCTCTGGTGTGTCTTATTAAACTCATAGTAAAACCAGGAATGGATCAAATTGCTCTGCAATGGGAATCTCAAAAGTAACATCTGTGTTAGTTACAACGCTCTTGCTCTCAGTCCTCACTGATCTATCAATACTTCAGGGTTGTAGAAATGTCTGCAGGTCTGATGGAAAGTGGTGCTGGCCCTTATAGGTGGACAGGGACCACTGGAAGGTGATAAACTCTTACCTTGCAGTTACACTCGACCCAATGGATGACCAGTCTGGAGGCGAATCTGAGGGAGGCGCAGTGGATCTCAACACTGAAAAGGAAGAACAGAAACAGACAGTCAGACAGAGGGAACACTGTATCTGTAGAGTCCCCTGATAACAAAGGGATCACATCTACCCATGTTCTTCACCTCACCTTAAGGCTCATTCTAGCGGTGCTGGTTCTAGTAACGGGATCATTTATCCAGAACCCCTGAACCGGGATATCAGGAGGGGGAAGGGATCAGTAATATTCTAGGTGCTGGAAAGGCTGACGAGCTCGCTACATACAGGGAATGCATCAGCCTTGCTGAGTGGACAGAGCCCTCCCTTTCCATGCCGTTGTACTGCGGCTAACGCAAGGTCCAAAGTGAACATGTACTATATACAGTACAGGCATGAATGAAAATGTGTACACAAACATAAACACGTTTCTGTTAAACTGAATGATTTTGCTAATACATGGTAGGACATTATTATTATGGGGGTGTGACAGGGATGACGAGTGGTCTGACGTCAGGCAGAAGCAGGAACAAAAACTGACACCGGGGAAGTACTGCAGTTCAAAAGGCTTGCGCCGTTTTAATTCAAAAATAAATAAAATATTTAAACACAAAACACTCGCTCACAGAGCAAAATAAAAGGTTTAAACAAAATAAAGTCACGAACACAAAATAAATCAAACACAGGTCAGGCTGGGCAGATTGCCTTCACTGTTCCTATGTTATTTTCTTTTAGTTTCGTGTTTCGTTTTTCGTTTTCAATCTCCGTCTCGCTCTCTCCGCACCTACAACACCCACCTCGAAAAGCCGAGAGCTGCAGGCTTTTTATATCATGGCCGAGGGGTTTCACCTATTAGCAAATCATCCTATTACCCCTCGGCCACAATCTGCATGGGTTTATTAATTGGATTGTGGATGGGGCTACCCATCCACACTAAACAAAACAATCGGCTACGCCGTCATTTTTAACAAAACAATAACACATACTGCGCCGCCCGACATACATTTAAATACAATAAAATAAATAAACAATACAAAACAATCTGCACAGGGGGGGGAGGGAGACCCCGATCAAAAAATAAAAAAACAATACCATTAAACAGCAGGGCTTTTCTTCCGCCCTGCTACATATCCCCTCCTTGTGCTTTTACACATGGCCCTTACCCACCCCCCCTCAGTCTCAATGTCCTGGAAGAGGGGAAGCAAGTGCTTCTGGGGGTGGCCATGGTGGAATTTCTGGCACCCCCATTCTTCGGGGCCGCAGCTCCTCTTCCGGGCTCCCTCCACACTCTATCCTGCCGCGAAAGTGCGGCTGGGGAGCTGGTCTCCTGACCTTCCCCTCCTCTTCACGGCCAGCAGTTCCCCTCCGTGGGGCTCTGACCACACAATCTCCTGCCACGAAAGTGCGGCTGGGGAGCTGGTCTCCTGACCTCCCCCTTCTTCATGGCCGGCAGTTCCCCTCCGTGGGGCTCCGCCATAGTGGTGACCCAGGCGGGCGCAGGATCCCTGGCGACCCCAGGCGGCAGGATCCTGGCGACCCCAGGCAGGATCCCTGGCGACCCCCAGGCGACGGGGACCCTCCCGGGAGGCGGCGGCAGCGACAGCGGGAGGGGAGGCGAGGCAGCGGAGCGACCCTCCCGGGAGGCGACGGCAGCGTAGCGACTCGAGGCGACGGCAGCGGCAGCGGCAGCGGACCCTCGGGGAGGCGACGCCCAGGACCGGCAGCAACCCTAGGAGGCATAAGGAGACACAGGCGACTCAGGCGATGCCCGGCGGGAGGAGAGCCCCTGGCCATGAAGGCGGCAGCAGAGCTCACTTCTCCCAATGGTGGTGGTGGAGGTAAGGTAGCTCCTGCTCCCTCTTGACTCAGGGCTCCTCCCTCTTCCATGGCGGCCGAGGCGGGGGGCTCCCCTTCTGGTGGCCAAGGCAGGGTCCCCTCTGGTGGCCAATGGGGGACGGGGCTCCTCCCCTACCCAGGCCAAGGGGGACTCCTCCCTGGGCCAGAGGCGTCTTCCCGGCGGCCAAGGGGCTCCCTCCCTTCTGGCTCTTGAAGCGACGGGGGCTCCTCCTTCTGGCCTCTCAGGCGGCAGGGCTCCTCCTTCTGGCCAAGGCTCCTCCTTCTGGCCAAGAGGGGGGGACTCCTCCCTTCTGGCCCAGGGGGGGCTCCTCGGCTGGGGCCAGGAGGTCCTCCCTCTGGCTGACCAAGGTGACGGGGGCTCCCCTTCCCAAGGCTGGGGGCCAAGGCCCAGGCGGGGCTCCTCCCCTTCTGGCGGCCAAGGCGGCAGGGGCTCCTCCCCTTCTGGCGGCCAAGGCGGGGGGGCTCCTCCCCTTCTGGCGGCCAAGGCCTCCCCTTCGAGGCTGCCCGGGGGCTCCTCCCCTTCTCTTTCTGGCCCAGGCTCCTCCCTTCTCAAGGCGGCCAGGGCTCCTCCCCTTCTGGCTGCCAAGGGGCAGGGATCCTCCTTCTGGCAGGGGCTCCTCCTTCCAGGCTGCCAAGGGCTCCCAGGGGCTCCTCCCCTTCCCAGGCTGCCAAGGCGGCAGGGGCTCCTCCCTCCCTTCCTGGCTTCCTGCAAGGCGGCAGGGCTCCTCCCCTTCTGGCTGTGGGCGGCAGGGGCTCCTCCCTTCAGGCTGCAGCGGGGCTCCTCCCAGGCTGCGACGGGGCTCCTCCTTCAGGCATGCTCCCTCCCTTCCAGGCTGGTGGTGGTCCTCCTTCTGGTGGGGCGGGCAGGGCCTCCTCCCCTGGTGGCGGTGGAGGTGGGCTCCCCAGCCAAGGCGGCGAGGGGCTCCTCCTTCTGGCTCCTCTCCTCCCCTGGTGGGGAGGCGACACCCCTCCTCCCAGGCGGGGGCGGCGGAGGTGGAACCAGCAGGGGCTCCTCCCTCTGCTGGCCAAGGCGGAGGTGGGAGCGACTCACAGTCCTCCCCACAGGGGCTCCTCCCTTCAGGCTGCAGCGGGGAAACCCAGCAGGCATGCTCCCTCTGCTGGCGGTGGTGGGAGCGACACCCAGTCCTCCCACGGCGGTGGAGGTGGCACCAGCAGGTATGCTCCCTCTGCTGGCGGAGGTGGGAGCGACACCCAGTCCTCCCAGGGCGGTGGAGGTGGAACCAGCAGGTATGCTCCCTCTGCTGGCGGAGGTGGGAGCGACTCACAGTCCTCCCACAGAGGTGGAGGTGTAACCAGCAGGAACTCTCCCTCTGCTGGCGGAGGTAGGAGCCACCCAGTCCTCCCCCAGGGCGGTGGAGGTGGAACCAGCAGGTATGCTCCCCTCTGCTGGCAGGGGTGGGAGGACGACTCACAGTCCTCCCACAGAGGTGGAGGTGTAACCAGCAGGAACTCTCCCTCTGCTGGCAGGTACCTGGGCTGTGGACCTTGGCCTTCCCCTCTTGGGCTGTGGACGCCCGACTCCCCCCCCTCTTGGGCTGTGGGCGCACCGACTCCCCCCTCTTGGGCTGTGGACGCACCGGCTCCCCCCTTTTGGCTGTGGGACGTTCGGGCTCCTCCCTTTTAGGCGCAGGACGTTCGGGCTCCTCCCTTTTAGGCGCAGGACGTTCGGGCTCCTCCCTTTTAGGCGCAGGACGTTCGGGCTCCTCCCTTTTAGGCGCAGGGCGTTCGGGCTCCTCCCTCTCCAGGTCCGTGTTCCCTCTCTGCCTCCTTCTCCTCACCTTCCGCTCTCTCCCTCTCACTCCTGGTAGACCCAGTCGACCATCTGGGTCATCCACCTCTCCCTGGTATTGGGTGGGGCAGATGGCCACGGTGTGCCCAAACTCCCCACAACCAGGGCACCACTCATCCACCACAACAACCCCTGGTGGCCGCTGTTGCAGCTGCTTTTGCTGTCTCCTCATCCTCCTTCTTCCTCCCATCTTCCTTCCTCCTCTTCACTCCACAAACAATAATCGAAAAAAAAACGAAAAAGCTGCAGTACCCTCTTCTGCCTGCGTCCCTGGGGCTTCTGATCCCACGGGACACCACGTGTGACAGGGATGACGAGTGGTCTGACGTCAGGCAGAAGCAGGAACAAAAACTGACACCGGGGAAGTACTGCAGTTCAAAAGGCTTGCGCCGTTTTAATTCAAAAATAAATAAAATATTTAAACACAAAACACTCGCTCACAGAGCAAAATAAAAGGTTTAAACAAAATAAAGTCACGAACACAAAATAAATCAAACACAGGTCAGGCTGGGCAGATTGCCTTCACTGTTCCTATGTTATTTTCTTTTAGTTTTGTGTTTCGTTTTTCGTTTTCAATCTCCGTCTCGCTCTCTCCGCACCTACAACACCCACCTCGAGTGCCGAGAGCTGCAGGCTTTTTATATCATGGCCGAGGGGTTTCACCTATTAGCAAATCATCCTATTACCCCTCGGCCACAATCTGCATGGGTTTATTAATTGGATTGTGGATGGGGCTACCCATCCACACTAAACAAAACAATAAACTCGCCGTCATTTAACCAAACAATAACACATACGGCTCACGACATACATTTAAATACAATAAAAATAAATAAACAATACAAAACAATCTGCACAGGGGCGGAGGGGGAGACCCCGATCTAAAAATAAACAAACAATACCATTAAACAGCAGGGCTTTTCTTCCGCCCTGCTACAGGGGTAAACAGGCAGCTCATAATTCTTCAGCTTTCGTGAGCACTACCTATAATGTAGCTGTCTCAATTTACTTGTCATCTTCTCATTTTAGGTGCCAACATTACATCATTAGTTTTAGAAGAGTCTAGCAACAGACTCGTGTGTCCTGGCCAAATTCCCTTCAAAAGAGTTTTACTTCCCAGACAGAAGAGGAGCGGCTTTTTGGAATAGCTCCTGCACGTTCAAAGTTTCTTGCTCCTTTTAAAAACCTCCCTATTTAAACACTCACTTCTCATGGCTCCCCAGCAGATTCAAAAGCAGCTCTTAACCCAAACAGCCCTGGACTGCCCAAAGCAAAGACTGAAGACATTTCCAGAAGCATGTCACCCGGCTCGGGTTGCTCAGTGTCTTCTCTATGCTATCTCGAGCTGTGGACTGTTTAAACTGTTTGTTAACTCTGCTAAATCAGAAAGTATGCGCTCAGACCTCCGCCAGTACAAATCACAGCCCTCTCCCTGCTTCTAGCACACACAGAACCAGAGCCGGAAATAAAACAAAGCTGCTTTCTTCTTCTGATATATACGCGAATGAGCATTTCTTTTTAATGGTCGAAACCGTTGCTATGTTTTCTCCCTGATGACGTGGGCTCCTTGCATTCCGCTTGCATGGAGTAATTTGTACACTACATTTTGGACTGTACTATAAAAATCATGCAATTTTAATACTTTTAAAAATCGGAAAAGATTTAGAAATCTGTCCCAAGCAACACATGTTTCTTGTATTTTGTTAGTTTAAATTACCCCTGAGTGTGTTGAGGCTTGTCTTTCTTGCGCCAGTAAAGCTGGCACTGTAGTAAATCTATTGCAGGTGCTTTTTTGGTAATGTTACGCTTCAGTTTTGCTCAAGGCTGAAATGAGAGACCGTCTAGGGGATCGATCAGAAAGGGGGCTGTTCCAGTTCCAGCTCCAGAGACCGTCTAGGGGATCGATCAGAAATGGGGGCTGTTCCAGTTCCAGCTCCAGAGACCGTCTAGGGGATCGATCAGAAATGGGGGCTGTTCCAGTTCCACCTCCAGAGACCGTCTAGGGCAGGGGTGCACAATTCCGGTCCTGGAGGGCCGGATCCCTCCTGGCTTTTGTTCCAACTGTGTTCTAAATTACTTAATTAGACCAATAATTGGTAATAATTGGTCCAATTAAGTAATTTAGGGCAAGGTTGGAACAAAAGCCAGGAGGGTACCGGCCCTCCAGGGCCGGAATTGTGCACCCCTGGTCTAGGGGATCGATCAGAAAGGGGGCTGTTCCAGTTCCAGCTCCAGAGACTGTCTAGGGGATCGATCAGAAAGGGGGCTGTTCCTGTTCTAGAGACAGTCAAGGGCATTGATACGGCCTGACTAGGGGGTCATGAAGTATCCTGGCTGCGCAAACAAAGCTCCAGATTTACTGTTTGTCAAGAACCGTAAACCGTGAAGGACGTTTAGCATCTCAGAGCTCTTCCACATCAGTACCTGTGTATGGAGTCTTCTGCCAGTGAAAGGATCCATCCCAACAGCTCACAGTCACTCAACATATTCACTGTCCAGGGGAGGAGAGTATCCAAGCTCAGGTGTGACAAGACTTTCAGGACCTGCAGAGAGATTTTAACAACAGATTATTCCACCAGAGAGTTGTGTATGGATAGGTGGCAATACAATCGTCATTCTTCATTCAGGCATCAGTTTGAAGCTATACTAGCAAATACAACAGAATATAAATCACTGGGTGTGCAGCATTGGCACAGACATTACCTACTCCCCCACCTCCCCTCCATGAAAGTCCTTTACACATCATGTATTCATCTTTTTTGAGACTGGCACGTATCTTACAATCTTCTAACAGTTTTGCTTATTTGATCTCCATGTATCTATTTTTTATATTACAGGAAGACTGGTTGCAGCTGAAAATTGTTCTAAAGCAGATGAAACAGGGATGGAAATAAGACTGTTGCACAGCAGTTTTTACTAAGAGTTTAATTAAGACACACCTGAGCTTGTTACCTATATGCTGTGGCTCATCCAGCTGGTAGTAAAGCCTGGAATAGGTGAAGCTGCTCTGCAGTAAAAGTCTTATTACCATTTCTGTAAAAAGCAGTGAGATTAAAGTGAAAGAAGTGATAAGGAGGGTAGGTACCATAGCGAGGCACTGGGGGTGTGTCTCCTGCAGGGCCAGGGTCTGAAGAGTGCTACCCGCTCCGGACAGGAGGCTGGTGTAGGGTGCAGTGGGCAGTGGGGTAGGACTCTGGAGCTGGTCCAGCGCCACCTGCAGGACGAGCAGCCGCACCTCATACACTGGGCTCTGCAGCAGCCTGGCAGGGAGGCTTTCCCAGGGGCTCTGCTGCCACACACACAGAGCCAGCCGCGCCACGCTCAGCAGGTACTGAGTCACTCCGGGCTCCGCCACAGATCGGGAGCCAGGCTCCAGGAGCTCAGAGTCAGAGACAAGTTCCAGCACCCCCTCCTGCAGACTCGCCAGCTCTGGATCTTCGAGATCAAACACACAACACAATGCACACTGTTAACATGCTGTGTAGCACCCAGGGAATGTAAAACACACAACACAATGCACACTGTTAACATGCTGTGTAGCACTCAGGGAATGTAAAACCAGTGGACTGTTTCATTTCAAAAGGAAACAAATGAGTACAAGAGGCAGCCCTGCACTGCATGTGATATTAATCCGATAGTCTGTCCTGCTAGACCACACGTCAATTACATAATCAATTTGTGTGTAGCATTCCCTGTTTCCTTTTATAACACAGCACACAAGTAAATATTATCTTGTAATGCTCAAATGCGCAATCTTTATTATTTACAAAACAAAACCAAATTAACAAAATAATCCTAACTCCACCAAGGAGTCCTAAACCTGCACGCTTGTTTAGACCAAGTGGTCCACCGAATTTCCCTACGTAAACAGGGACAAGCTAAGCTTATTTACCCTACCAGAACCGTATTCCTTCTTTTGCTTTCACAGTACCCTCACCGCTCTTCTCTGCGTAATTCTCCATACACGGCTACAACCCCTTCACAGAACAAACTAACCATCAGGCTTTTATTCCCTCACCCTGATCAGTCACAGCTGGTCGCATTTACCCACTTATTCAAAATACAATTATACAATCAGGTTTAACAACCCTCCAACAATTAATAGTGACAGCTTTAATAACATGGGATGTATGCTCCTAACATCAGGGCCCTAAAGCCTCCTAATTAGTGTCCGGAACATACACTTCATCACAATATATACCCTAAAGCCTCCTAATTAGTGTTCGGAACAGCTCAAAAGCTCAAAAAGGGGTTAACATTAATCAATCTGAAATTTTGGATTTCAGGTCAGATTGGGAGAAGCAATTTTTTCCCCCAAAAGGGATGTAGTTCTGTTGGGTAGTTTTTGTTTTATTGACAAGTCAAAAAAATTGTATTTTCCCATAGATTAACATTACAAAAAAATTCACAATTGTCTGTGTTGTTATTTATATCAGTTGTAACCTTGACACTTCAAATCCATTCATTGCAGGACTTAAGTTTCAACCAGACAAGGTAAATTACATAAAGGACAAGTCTGGTTGAAACAAAGTCGAGCAATGTATAAAATGCTCTGCTAAATTATTTGATATGTTAGTTAGTCATTAGTTTTTATTTGATATATGTTTTTTTACGACAGATAATTATTCCTGAATACTAACATTGTTCTACTTTCAATTTACAGAAACACTCAGAGGCAGCCCTCAAAAGTGAGGACACTGACACGCAACCTTAACCCTGCACCATAATGCACCTTGTGGCAGTGTGCCCGCCCCTGTGTGTATCTGTGTGTTATATGTGGATATAGTAGTGCACGGGATATATTATTATTATTTGTTTATCAAGGCGACTTACAGAGACTAGGGTGTGTGACCTATGCATCAGCTGCAGAGTCACTTACAATTACGTCTCACCCGAAAGACAGAGCACAAGGAGGTTAAGTGACTTGCTCAGGGTCACACAATGAGTCAGTGGCTGAGGTGGGATTTGAACCGGGGACCTCCTGGTTACAAGCCTGTTTCTTTAACCACTGGACCACACAGCCTCCCCAGCTACATAAATGGGTCTGTGTAGCACAAGTGATTTAAAATAAATTGTTGTATTTAGGCACGGGGATTGCACAATCACTTCACGTGCAAATAAAGTATGCAGTAGTACGTTTTACAGCTCGGATCCCAGGAGTTCGGATGGACGTTTTACAGCTCAGGTCCCAGGAGTTCGGATGGACGTTTTACAGCTCGGGTCCCAGGAGTTCGGATGGACGTTTTACAGCTCGGGTCCCAGGAGTTCGGATGGACGTTTTACAGCTCGGGTCCGGTCAAGGTAAGGGACAAGGTGCCTTAACGAAGTTAGACATGGTTTTTATTTTTACAGAGCTACTTCAGCACATTCTGTACTAAATACTTTAGCTGAAATGTGAACACCAGAACGAAAGTGGCCTGCTTTATCCATCACAGGGAACACGCACCTTTCATCCTGTGAAATACGGTGCACTGGCAGGCTCCTAGCAAAGGAACCTGCAGCTAGGAAAGAATACAATAGTGAACCCTTTCATAGACTCCTGGAGTCAGGAGACTCTGCATGGACACACGGTTTGGTGGTCCTGAATTTGGATAGGATCTCAGGAAAACATTCCTCTAGAGACCCCTAGCACCACTCAGGCACTGGCTGATTACTGGCACCGAGGGAAGTCATTTTAGTAGCTTGTTTCCATGAGCATGGATTGAGCGCCAAGCCGAGTGGATCCAAGGTTCTCCAGCATTGCTCCTGAACCTGCATTGCTAGTCTACCATCCAAAGCCAGTTTGACAGATGTTGACAGTTCTTCCCCAGAAAGCCTTGCAGCTAAGGTCATATGCATTTGTTTACAAAACTGAAAGGATAAACGCTATTGCTTTGCTTCCGACAATCCGAACAATTCTTTGGTGTTTTCTTGTTTTCTGTTTCCTGCTCCCCCCGGATATGGATTAAATGTTTACGCCCACTCGTCACTTGATTGGTCAGTGTTGTGACGTACTTCCACCCATCCCACTTTGGCCCGCTTTGAGGAATGATACGAAAAAAACGTGGGTCGGCTAAATTAACATGGAAATGCAGCATCAGGGGGAGCATGGCTTTCAACCTGGGTTGAGTGGTGAATGGAAACAAGGTATTATTGAGCCAGCAGCTCCACTTCACACACTGCAGCACAGCCGGTATGATCACTGGAGGTACTGACCTCGCTTAGTTTCTCAGATCTGATCAGAGACCAAGCTGGTATGGCTGTAGGCTGCAATATTAACATTTTAAGAATCGTGTAACCTGAATAGTCTTGAGGTTTTTTTTTAAATGGGGAATAGAAATCAAGAAATCCCTGCATTATAAAAGCACCTTAGAAATGACCTGCAGAACTGTATATGGTACTTAACCTATTGTCCAACTAACCAGGTCAGTAGCTATAGGTTAACAGCAGTGCAATACGAGTGCAGCCGCAGTGACTTCTCTCTGTGTGCAATTACTGTGCCTGCAAGCCAGTGATCATTAACAAAATATCCAGGAACGTCTTTCACAGCCAGCTCAATACCTGCCTTGGAAAAACCCACGATATAAATCACACCTCACGTACAATTAACAAGAACAATAAACACTGTGGGCTGTAAGGGGCAGGTTACACAGGGACCCAATCTTCAGAGATAGCTGTACCAGGGATCATTAGTTTGAGCTCTTTCTTCATCATCATCATCTCCGTAACCTTGACACTGGGTGCTAAACTACTCTAAATGTATCTCTTGAACAGACACACAGTACCCTTCAAATCTCAATCTCGAGACTGACACTGGCTTTTCACTATTATTTAATTAGTGACCAGGACACCTTACACCCTCACGAAAATAAATAAAACAAAACAAAATCCATCCCTTTGAAGCAAAATCAGGCTGACCTGAAAGCGCTGGGAAGGAAATGAAGTCAAGAGCAGAGACCCAACCCCCTGCTCCATTTTCATACCCCTCCAAACATTTCATTACAGCTTTAGAAGAAAGCATTGTGCTGTTTGTGTAACAGCCTTTATTAAAACAGCTCGACCCTACAGAGGAGCTAAGCTACACAAATCATTCATTTAGGAAATAAAAACTTATAATCAGGAGACAGAAACAACACGTTCCAGGCCTCAAGCTGCAGCGCTTTCACATCCTTGCAAGTCAGAACACCGCTCTTTTGAAATGCGTGTGTAAGGAGTGCCGAGGACCTGCTCGTCAATGCCTGGCTTCTGCAGCTGATCAAACATCAGCAACCCCCTGAATCAGAGGTGTCCAATCACAGTCCAGGAGGGTCATTCCACTCCAGGTTTAACAGGCAACTCATGAGATCTATGAACTATTTCAGGGTCTGGATGGAGGGTTAATGGGTTCATAACAGTTACAGAATTTAGAACAGGGTCAGAACAAAGACCAGGAGTGGAATGGCCAACTTTGGACAGCCCTGCCCTAAATGAAAGAACGCATCTGAATGTACAGATGTGAAGAGCTTATACATGTATTTGTTTTAGATCATAAGCTGTACTCACTCGCTTGCCTTTGAATGGTAAAATCAGCCCGATTAACATCAACAGCCCCTCACCTGATTTCTGTGGAGAGCTTGATCCCAGTAATCGGTTCTTGAATGGCTACATCCTAAACTAGAATGATCAGGAGCCATGCAACTATGGGCTAGCCCTTTCCCTCTGTGGTTGTCTGCATTCCCAAAGGTAGACAATTAATAAAAGACTTTAAAAGCCGTCAGTGACACCTATGACCGTAATAAGCCTTGTGAGCAATAAATAAAACTTTATGACAAAGCCCGCTGAAGTGCAGCTCTGTGACTCGGTGTGCAATGGAAACTGCTGCAGGCAGGAATGCTGAGCCTGTGGTACTGAGCTATGCCGTGCCTTGACGCTCTGCTATGATTCACACCAGTAAATAATAACAGGGGGGTGCTGCTTCACATCAGAGCACGCACGCCAGGATGCTGGGATTTAAAGCAAAGCTGTATCATTAGCAAAACTGTGAGAAACAAAATATAGACTAGGGTATGTGTTCCAGATGTCTACAGCGCTGTGTTTATGAGGAATGTATTCATATCTGTGTATATGCATGCATTACACATTTATTTATTTATCTACTAATCTGTTTTATGTATGTCTGTCTGTATATATGTATGTATATAATTATTATTTTAGCTGTTAAATTCTAATACTTGAGCCAGGAGGAAAAGTGGGTGTGACCCTGTGGCAGTGTGGCCCCGCCCCTATGTGTATCTCATTATTAATATGTTGCGCGTGGTGTATTAATGTTGGTATACATGTATTGGTGCATGGGATATAAATGTGTCTGTGTAGCATGGGTGATTTAAAATATATAGTTGTATTTAGGCACGGGGATTGCACAATCACTTCACGTGCAGATAATTGCTATCATGCTAGAGGGCCAGCACAATACTTCTTGAGTGTTTAGTGTTCATCCACTGTGTTTGCTGTTTGTGTCTATTTTGGCCACCGCGCCGTTTTATTTTACAAAGTGTTTTTGAGTTTTGTTTAAATCTTTTATTTGTTTTTGTTAATATAAAGCGGAGCACCGTATGTCAGCACACACGTCATCCTGTTCACAGACCCAAATCAGAATTGTGGGCCAAGCTTGAAACACACATCAGGAATTACAACTTCAAACTTTTAAACACTACCGAGCACACCTTTAAAAGGGGAGGGGAACACCAATATACCTTTTCAAATGTTTTTTTTTCAATTTAATGTTTGTAAGCATTCTGAATGGTTCTGGGAATGATGTTTTTCACACTCTGATGTTTGTAAGCATTCTGAATGGTTCTGGGATTGATGTTTTTCACTCTGATGTTTGTAAGCATTCTGAATGGTTCTGGGATTGATGTTTTTCACAATGTTTGTAAGCATTCTGAATGGTTCATTTGTTTTTCACACTGATGTTTTTTTCTGAATGGTTCTGGGATTGATGTTTTTTTCAATGTTTGTAAGCATTCTGAATGGTTCTGGGAATGATGTTTTTCACACTCTGATGTTTGTAAGCATTCTGAATGGTTCTGAGATTGATGTTTTTCACTCTGATGTTTGTAAGCATTCTGAATGGTTCTGGGATTGATGTTTTTCACACTCTGATGTTTGTAAGCATTCTGAATGGTTCTGGGATTGATGTTTTTCACTCTGATGTTTGTAAGCATTCTGAACGGTTCTGGGATTGATGTTTTTCACAATTCCAATGTTTGTAAGCATTCTGAATGGTTCTGGGATTGATGTTTTTCACACTCGGATGTTTGTAAGCATTCTGAATGGTTCTGGGATTGATGTTTTTCACACTCGGATGTTTGTAAGCATTCTGAATGGTTCTGGGATTGATGTTTTTCACACTCTGATGTTTGTAAGCATTCTGAATGGTTCTGAGATTGATGTTTTTCACTCTGATGTTTGTAAGCATTCTGAATGGTTCTGGGATTGATGTTTTTCACACTCTGATGTTTGTAAGCATTCTGAATGGTTCTGGGATTGATGTTTTGTAAGCATTCTGAACATTGATGTTTTTCTCTGATGTTTGTAAGCATTCTGAATGGTTCTGGGATTGATGTTTTTCACTCATGTTTGTAAGCATTCTGAACGGTTCTGATTGATTTTTTCATACTCTGATGTTTGTAAGCATTCTGAATGGTTCTGGGATTGATGTTTTTCACACTCTGATGTTTGTAAGCATTCTGAACGGTTCTGGGATTGATGTTTTTCACTCTGATGTTTGTAAGCATTCTGAACGGTTCTGGGATTGATGTTTTTCATACTCTGATGTTTGTAAGCATTCTGAACGGTTCTGGGATTGATGTTTTTCACACTCTGATGTTTGTAAGCATTCTGAATGGTTCTGGGATTGATGTTTTCACACTCTGTTTTGTAAGCTTCTGAATGGTTCTGGGATTGATGTTTTTCACTCTGATGTTTGTAAGCATTCTGAATGGTTCTGGGATTGATGTTTTTCATACTCTGATGTTTGTAAGCATTCTGAATGGTTCTGGGATTGATGTTTTTCACACTCTGATGTTTGTAAGCATTCTGAATGGTTCTGGGATTGATGTTTTTCACACTCTGATGTTTGTAAGCATTCTGAATGGTTCTGGGATTGATGTTTTTCACTCTGATGTTTGTAAGCATTCTGAATGGTTCTGGGATTGATGTTTTTCACACTCTGATGTTTGTAAGCATTCTGAACGGTTCTGGGATTGATGTTTTTCACACTCTGATGTTTGTAAGCATTCTGAATGGTTCTGGGATTGATGTTTTTCACACTCTGATGTTTGTAAGCATTCTGAACGGTTCTGGGATTGATGTTTTTCATACTCTGATGTTTGTAAGCATTCTGAATGGTTCTGGGATTGATGTTTTTCACACTCTGATGTTTTTAAGCATTCTGAATGGTTCTGGGATTGATGTTTTTCACACTCGGATGTTTGTAAGCATTCTGAATGGTTCTGGGATTTATGTTTTTCACACTCTGATGTTTGTAAGCATTCTGAAAGGTTCTGGGATTGATGTTTTCACACTCTGATGTTTGTAAGCATTCTGAAAGGTTCTGGGATTGGTTTTCTCTGATGTTTGATTCTGAATGGTTCTTTGATGTTTTCACACTCTGATGTTTGTAAGCATTCTGAAAGGTTCTGGGATTGATGTTTTTCACTCTGATGTTTGTAAGCATTCTGAATGGTTCTGGGATTGATGTTTTTCACACTCTGATGTTTGTAAGCATTCTGAATGGTTCTGGGATTGATGTTTTCACACTCTGATGTTTCTTTATTGAAAGGTTCTGGGATTGATGTTTTTCACTCTGATGTTTGTAAGCATTCTGAATGGTTCTGGGATTGATGTTTTTCACACTCTGATGTTTGTAAGCATTCTGAAAGGTTCTGGGATTGATGTTTTTCACACTGATGTTTGTAAGCATTCTGAATGGTTCTGGGATTGATGTTTTTCTGAAAGGTTCTGGGATTGATGTTTTCACTCTGATGTTTGTTCTGGGATTGATTGATTTTTCACACTCTGATGTTTGTAAGCATTCTGAATGGTTCTGGGATTGATGTTTTTCACACTCTGATGTTTGTAAGCATTCTGAACGGTTCTGGGTTGGTCCCGTTGCTCTGATTTTGAGATATCATTGTTTTTCTCTCAATCTGTTTTCTCCCAGACTTCGACAAGCTTGCAGAGTTGAAAGGCAGTAAGGTTACAAGTAAGCGTTTGGTTTAAAAAAAGAAAAAAGAGGAGAAGACAATGTTTGTGCTGCCTCTAGCGACTCATCCAAAACCTTTAAATCCAAAACAACTTTAAAAAGTAGCTGCTGTTTTTACTGGCAGAGCGCAGGCTGACGAGGAAGTGGAATTTATGAGTTCTGATCAAACAGCACAGCGCTGCTCAACACACATGGACAATACATCGGAAGTTCCTTCTCAATGCATCATGGCAGTAAAACTGAAACAGGATCGGACTGCGTTTCTGACATTAATGATTACGGGCCCAGGCTGGTAAAACAGCTCTTCTGCAAGAGCGCACAGGAGCGAGTCGTAGTTGTGAAACTGCCATCAATCACAGGTGTGGCCATTCCTAACTAGGTAATTGAGTGCTAATTGGAGAATGGCCACGTGTACATGAGGGAGGAGAAATCCTTTGTTTGGGAGAAGGGAGTTTGGTGAGTGTTTTTGACCTGTATTGTGATATCTGTTTTGTTTAAGGTAGTGAAAGTGAATGCCCAGGGAGAACACCTCACCAGGCACATCATCATGTGCACAGAGAGGTGCAGACCCCCAGGGAGAACACCTCACCAGGCACATCATCATGTGTACAGAGAGGTGCAGACCCCCAGGGAGAACACCTCACCAGGCACATCATCATGTGTACAGAGAGGTGCAGACCCCCAGGGAGAACACCTCATCAGGCACATCATCACGTGTACAGAGAGGTGCAGACCACCAGGTAGAACACTTCACCAGGCACATCATCATGTGCACAGAGAGGTGAAGTAGTGCAGGTCCAGTCTGTCGGGCAGCTCTGTAATCGCGGACAATTCCATCTTCGTTTTGAGTTTTAGATGCATCTAGACTAACCCTCATCCAATTGAGATAATACTTGGATAGATATGTATCTTAAACTTATATTCTTATTTGTACTTGGAGTCCGCCAATCTAATCATGATTAAACTTGGTTATCACATTTGACAGTAACAGAATCTGGGGATACAAGACGGAGCCTGTACATCTGCTAGCCCCTTCCTACTTGTGTTTTTCTATACAGAAAATAGATACAGAGGATGTTGTTGTTGTTATTTTTAGTATTATTATTATTATTATTATTATTATTATTATTATTATTATTATTATTATTATTATTATTAGTTTATTTAGCAGATGCCTTTATCCAAGGTGACTTACAGAGACTAGGGTGCAGAGTCACTTACAACGTCTCACCCGAAAGACAGCACAATGAGGTTAAGTGACTTGCTCAGGGTCACACCGTGATTCAGTGGCTGAGCCAAGATTTGAACCAGGGACTTCCTGGTTACAAGCCACCAGAACACACCGCCTCAGACATTAAAGGCGGCAATAAAAGATGTAGGCAATAAAGAAGATCTTTCCCTAAACACGATAGCTTTTTTTTTCGTGATGAATTATGTTTATTAGAGCATCTTATTTTGTACTTGCAGCCGTGGCGAGGATGTGTGTTAGTAACACACTTGTTTAAACAGTGGGAACTGGTCGAACATGAAAACCATCTCACTGTAACCTTCTAATGTCTCGCAGCCTCACAGAAATGCAGGCCTGTAATATTCCTCTGGGTTTGTTGGTTAGCTGGGGTCCTGCGTGTATCTTCTCTGCACTCTCCTGGAACTCCCCTCGCTTTCCTAACATTATATAACAACTCACCCCCGGCTTTCCCCCCCAGAGCGCTGCACAGGCAGGTCAGAATGTCCAGGGATGCTGCTCTCGTTACAACACAAGGGTTCAGCCTGCAAAACACAGGGGAGAGAGAGGGAGAGGTAAATAGACACAAATAAGGGACACATCCTTTAAATAAAAATCTTATTTCTCTCCCGCAATTCTCCACACATAACCAGTCCAGAGAGAGTGGCAGTCCTACTGGGGGAGGGACACACAGCCCCACTGGCTACCCACTATGTCTGTGCCTGTCACAGACTGAGGGACACACAGGGACTGCTCTGCACAGTATGTGTGTGCCTGTCAGCCTGTGAGACACACAGTGAGCGCTCTGCACATGGGCACTGACAGTGGAGGGACACACAGTGAGTGCTCTGCACATGGGCACTGACAGCGGAGGGACACACACTGAGTGATCTGCACATGGGCACTGACAGCGGAGGGACACACACTGAGCGCTCTGCACATGGGCACTGACTGTGGAGGGACACACAGTGAGTGCTCTGCACATGGGCACTGACAGCGGAGGGACACACAGGGAGTGCTCTGCACATGGGCACTGACAGCGGAGGGACACAGTGAGTGCTCTGCACATGGGCACTGACAGCGGAGGGACACACAGTGAGTGCTCTGCACATGGGCACTGACAGCGGAGGTACAGACACACAGTGAGTGCTCTGCACATGGGCACGGACAGCGGAGGGACACACAGTGAGTGCTCTGCACATGGGCACGGACAGCGGAGGGACACACACTGAGTGCTCTGCACATGGGCACGGACAGCGGAGGGACACACAGTGAGTGCTCTGCACATGGGCACTGACAGTGGAGGGACACACAGTGAGTGCTCTGCACATGGGCACTGACAGCGGAGGGACACACAGTGAGTGCTCTGCACATGGGCACTGACAGCGGAGGGACACACAGTGAGTGCTCTGCACATGGGCACTGACAGTGGAGGGACACACAGTGAGTGCTCTGCACATGGGCACTGACAGCGGAGGGACACACAGTGCTCTGCACATGGGCACTGACAGCGGAGGGACACACAGTGAGTGCTCTGCACATGGGCACTGACTGTGGAGGGACACACAGTGCTCTGCACATGGGCACTGACAGCAGAGGGACACACAGTGAGTGCTCTGCACATGGGCACTGACAGCGGAGGGACACACAGTGAGTGCTCTGCACATGGGCACTGACAGCGGAGGGACACACAGTGAGTGCTCTGCACATGGGCACTGACAGCGGAGGGACACACAGTGAGTGCTCTGCACATGGGCACTGACAGTGGAGGGACACACAGTGAGCGCTCTGCACATGGGCACTGACAGTGGAGGGACACACAGTGCTCTGCACATGGGCACTGACAGCAGAGGGACACACAGTGAGCGCTCTGCACATGGGCACTGACAGTGGAGGGACACACAGTGCTCTGCACATGGGCACTGACAGCGGAGGGACACACAGTGCTCTGCACATGGGCACTGACAGCAGAGGGGGGCTGTTTGTTTATTTACCAGTGTTCCGTTTTACATTCCTACCTCTATTTAATTATTCCTTTTATACTGATGTTCATAATGTTTATAATTATATATTGTACATTTATCTGCTTTGGCAATACCGCCAATGTTGTCATAAAAGCACCTTTGAATTTTCACACAGAAAAAGATAGGCTTTTATATTTAAACGTAGTACAAACTTAAGTTTCTGAATGAATGCACTGTTGACTGAACTGCACTTTGGACTGCTGTTTATAACAATATATCATCCAAGATAAAGGAGTACACCAAGACTATCTGGAGTGGCTTTCAATGTTTGTTTTGTTTTTTGAACTGCAAAACTGTAAGCGGATTTCTGACCCCATGCAGGCGAGATGGGTGTAGAACCTGCTGTAACTACTCTCTTGTGCATTGGTGAAGACGCTGATTCACGCAGAGTGTGGTCTCCACAACCTCCCTCTTACATAACACAAGGCGAGATGATGTTTAACAAAGCAGAATTCAGCATACTTCCAAAGAGGGGAGGGAGCCAGAGCACACAAGCTCAGCACACACGGACATGTGTTCCACAGCCCCCAGCTGGGACCGTGTCCACGTCTGAAACCTGAGAGCCTCCGCTTTACTGTATTTCTATTTTATATTTATTTAAACAGTGATAACCAAATCTTACTATCTTAGTGAAACACTAATTTACAGCCAGCCCTTGTAGCACAGCAATAAATTTAAACAGACAATATTTCACAGAGTTGTTTGTGTTTGTTATGTTTTTAACCATGCCCCCCATGTAGAATCCTTGTACAGATTAGGATATTATACACAAAAAAAGCAATAAAAAAGGGATGGAGATTCAAAATATACACAAAAATCAAACTACCTTACTGTTAGTGTACAGGCTTCTGATTACCATTAATTAGGCATGTCTTTTAAGTACACACACTCTATACTGAGCGAGTACGACTCTGAAAAAGACCAGGTAGTTCATATCCCTCTTTCCCACAGAACTGAGGTATGAACTCAAAGACCCACATTGTTACACAAGAGTGAGACAGCCCTATGCACTGCACTGGCAGAGAGCGCCGATTCTCAAACTGCACTGCACTGCACTGCACTGGCAGAGAGCAACAATTCTCAAACTGCACTGCACTGGCAGAGAGCGACGATTCTCAAACTGCACTGCACTGCACTGGCAGAGAGCGACAATTCTCAAACTGCACCGCACTGCACTGGCAGAGAGTGACGATTCTCAAACTGCACTGCACTGGCAGAGAGCGACGATTCTCAAACTGCACTGCACTGCACTGGCAGAGAGCGACGATTCTCAAACTGCACTGCACTGGCAGAGAGTGACGATTCTCAAACTGCACTGGCAGAGAGTGACAATTCTCAAACTGCACTGCACTGGCAGAGGCGACAATTCTCAAACTGCACTGCACTGGCAGAGAGTGACGATTCTCAAACTGCACTGCACTGGCAGAGTGACGATTCTCAAACTGCACTGCACTGGCAGAGAGTGACGATTCTCAAACTGCACTGCACTGGTAGAGAGCGACAATTCTTAAACTGCACTGCACTGGCAGAGAGTGACGATTCTCAAACTGCACTGCACTGCACTGGCAGAAAGTGACGATTCTCAAACTGCACTGCACTGGCAGACAGCGACGATTCTCAAACTGCACTGCACTGGCAGAGAGTGACGATTCTCAAACTGCACTGCACTGGCAGAGAGTGACGATTCTCAAACTGCACTGCACTGGCAGAGAGTGACGATTCTCAAACTGCACTGGCAGAGAGCGACAATTCTCAAACTGCACTGCACTGGCAGAGAGTGACGATTCTCAAACTGCACTGCACTGGCAGAGTGACAATTCTCAAACTGCACTGCACTGGCAGAGAGCGACGATTCTCAAACTGCACTGCACTGGCAGAGAGTGACGATTCTCAAACTGCACTGCACTGGCAGAGAGCGACGATTCTCAAACTGCACTGCACTGGGAGAGCGATGATTCTCAAACAGCCCTTCAAAATACCAGCACCGCCAAACAGTTATATCATGTATTTTGGCACAACACGCATTCCAGCCAAGGAGTCAACGCATCACAGGCATTTAATAAAGGCATGGTTTTCATTAGCACAGCATCCAGATCAGTTTTGAAAACAAAGTGCAGATTTCTTTATTGGTGTATGTAATGCATTTGACCATATTGCAGTGGGTGGGACACTTCAATAAGATACCCCGTCCAACAACCAGTGGGTTTGGGAAGCGATATTAAAAGCTTCAAAATACATTTAGGCAGATAAAATTGTTTTGCAATGCGCCTCCAAGTCTCCAGTGTTAGCCACCATGGTGTCAGGCCCACAGCTCGGACTGCTTCTCAAACTCACTCAGCACTGCACTGGCAGAGACTGTCTCCCATTCCTTAACTGCACTGCACTGGCGCCACACTGCCTCCTTCTCAAACTCACTGCACTGGGAGCCACACTGATTCTCAAACAGCCCCTCAAAATAACCACCAGCCACCTAAACAGTTCTATCCACTATTTTGGCACAACACCTCCCTTCTCTCACATTCCTCAGCTCTAACCACTGGAGCCAAACTGCCTCCATCACTCCCATTTAATAAAGGCATGGTTTCCACTGGAGCCACACTGCATCCAGATCAGTTTTGAAAACAAAGTGCAGATTTCTTTATTGGTGTATCTAACCACTTGAGCCATATTGCCTCCTTCTCTCAGTCTCTCAGCTCTAAACCAAGATACACTGCCTCCTTTCTCCCAACCTCAGCTCTTAACCACTGGAACCACACTTAAAAGCTTCAAAAACTCATTTAGCCACCAAATAAAATGTTTTTCAATGGGGACATTCAAGTCTCCAGTGTTAGCCACCATGCTGTGAACCCTTTAACAGACTCTGTCAGACTGCTGGTCCTCATTAGCTGGTGGGGCTAACCTGAGGTACTGAGGTTTTATCTCCCAGTCCTGGGAGCTTAATCACTGGGCATCAGTTCCTTCTCTCAGCTCTAACCACTAGAACCACACTGCCTCCCTCTCTGTCCCTCAGCTCTAACCACTAGAGCCACACTGCCTTCTACAGGTTACATACCAAGGGCCTTTGTAGGCAGTAATAACAGCAAGTTTCCAAGGACAGACCTCCTTGCCAAAGGCCACTGGAACCAAACTGCCTCCTTCTTTCCCATTCTCTTTCTAACACATTGCAGACACAGAGGCTAGATATTTTCATTAAAAGAAAAAGAAAGAATCCGTCCTTCTCTCCCATTCCCTCAGCTCTATCCACTGGCACAGCATCCTTCTCACCAGCTCGAACCACTGACATGCAAAGTGCCTTTTGATCTGCCAGTCACTCAGCTCAAAGGCTCAGCCTGACACGCTGATTATTTGAAAGCAGCACTCGCGTATTTTCCATTGCCTCTCCAGTGAATACCTTTTCCATGGGATTAGATCAGGGGTAGAGAGCCTGGGGGCTCAATGGACACGACAATTAGACACTGGTGGCTCACATCTGGGACACGGGAATCAGAGCACTGGGAAATCATTCCGAACGTAGCCTGAACCAATGCACAGCACAACCGGCACAGTGCTATTAATATTATCTAAGTAGATAAACAGCAGCTCCGATTTCTGGGGAATGTGTCAGTTGTATGATGTCCCTTATAAAAGTTTCCCACAGTAAAAGCAGAGCCAAGTGTAATAAAGCACAGAGAAAGAATGGTAAAGTACAAGTAAGCACTGTAAAGCACAGGATGACCTCCTTGCCACACACTAAAAACAAAACTATGGTAAAGTGAACCTTTATAAACATGCCCCATAGTAAAAGCATAGGAAAGTGTAAAGTGAAAAAGAATCATCCAAATCATAGAAAGCATTGTAAACACAACACCAGCTCAAACATACATTACATGCAAAGTGCCTTTGATCTGCTAAAACCATTGTAAAACACAGAGAGGTATGGTAAACACATTAAAGCAGCAAACCAGTAATCTATGGTTCCATTGCCTCTCCAGGTAATGCACCATGGGATTAGATCAGGGGTAGAGAGCCTGGGGGGGGCTCAATGGAATACCTTGACCCGGACAAAGGTTATATAAAAACGGGACTCAGCAAAGGAAATCATTTTCTCTTTGGTGTTAAAGCACAGCAGATTGCTAAATCCTCATCTACTTGATTAACAGCAGACACCATCATTAAAAGTCATTGTATGATGTCCCACCTCCGTTTCCCACAGAAACACAGCCAAGCAGAAGCACAGAGGAACTGGGGTGCACAAGTCAGCCACAGAAAACAGCACAGGGATGTATGGGAGGGACACACTAAAAAACAAAACCATCAAGCCACATAAACATGCCCATAGGGAAAAGGGTGCACCGCTCCATCAGCCACAGAAACAAAAAGCACAGTGAAAGCATGGTAAATCATAGGTAAGCATTGTAAAACACAGAGAGGTATGGTAAAACACATTAAATACGGGAACCACGGTAATCTATGGTAAAACCATTGGTAATGCACGGGGGGAAACGGCAAAACGACCTTGCAAAAATACTGCGGTACATTTTGATAAAGGGTTATATAAAAAGGGACTGCAAAGGATTCATTTTGTCTCTTTGGTGTTAAAGCTGGCAGATTGAAATCCTCAGACTTGATTACTTTGACACCATCATTAAAAGCATTGTGAGGTCAACACCTCCGTCAGCCACAGAAACACAGCCGAAGCAGAGAGGAACTGGGGTGCACCGGTCCATCAGCCACAGAAACACAGCCGAAGCAGGGAGGAGCCGGGATGCACCGCTCCGTCAGCCACAGAAACACAGCCGAAGCAGGGAGGAGCCGGGGTGCACCGCTCCGTCAGCCACAGAAACACAGCCGAAGCAGGGAGGAGCCGGGGTGCACCGCTCCGTCAGCCACAGAAACACAGCCCGGCAGGGAGGGCCGGGTGCACCGCTCAGAAACACAGCCAAACACAGCCGGAGGGGAGGGCCACCGCTCCGTCAGCCACAGAAACACAGCCGAAGTAGGGAGGAGCCGGGGTGCACCACTCCGCCAGAGTATCAGTGAAACCGCACCGGTTATTAGGCTTTTAATGATCCCCTAGTTTAGCTTATGCCATACTCAAACTCAGTTACTGACAGAAATTCCAAGCATGCACTTTATAAAAGATTCATGTCATAATAATAACTTGAGAACGTTTCAAGCTGTTAGCTGCAATACCTTAAGAGACTCCCTATAGAGGTCAGAGACTTTTAAATGTGCACCTTTCACGTGTGCAAAACAAACAGGCTTCTGTATTACACAAACACACATGCCAGACTGAATCACAACCTGGGCCGGCTCGCGTGGATATGAAGTGACCTCCACTGGAACGGGAGTTAAAAAGATCAGCAGCAGGACTCAAGCAGTCTTCAGCTACAGGACATGAGACTTTATAGTGATGTTTAAGCCCATCACGGGCAATAAAACTGCCAAGTTCAGCGCTGGAATCGGGCCACATCTTTATAGTTGGTCCAAATCACTTGACCTTTTTATGAAAACTGAGCTTGCATAAAATAAACCAAAGCTTTACATATCAAGTTAATTGTCTGTGTGTGGGCATATGCTATGATTGTGTTTACTAAATGTAGTTAACCAACTGTTTATTCTCACTAACAGGAGATGTGGTGTGGTGGTTGTGGGGGTGGGGGGGTACGCACCTCGTTGCCAGCCAGAGTCTGGCTCGGACACAGGTGATGATGTCACGGAGCTCATGCTGCGTCTCTGAATCAGCCCTGTGTTTGCTCTCCAGGTAGGCGCGCAGCAAGTGAAGGACCTGAAATCGGGGATAGAGAAATGACAGACCGCTGCAGTGAAAATGTTAGTTCAATCCCTGCTCTCCTGTATTTACCTCCCTGTCAAACTCTGAAGGCAGGCACCTGGCGGTGCAGGACCCAAAGCAGATTTGTTTTATAATTTCCATTACTACCCCCCCCCTCACCCTCACCCTCACCCTCACCCTCACCATGCCCTGCCACACTGTGAAAACTTTCCTGTCTGGCTCGATATCTGATGGGAATTGAATGATGCACACAAACATGGTGCTAGCCATCAAAGATTCTGCACAACGCCACTGGAAAAACATTTATGATGTCATTTTCTTGTGAAAGAAACAGAGTAGCATACGGGAACAGGAGCAAACAACTCCCCAGTAATGTTGAAGCTGACACCCTGGGATCCTTCAAGAAGCTGCTTGATGAGATTCTGGGATCAATAAGCTACTAACAACCAAACGAGCAAGATGGGCTGAATGGCCTCCTCTCGTTTGTAAACTTTCTTATGTTCTTATGTTCTAAAAACTGAAACAATGTGCATGCACAATCCTGGACAACAGTGTGTAAAGTCGCCATGCGATGCATAAATAAAAATGTCAGGCAATAGCAAAACACCGGCCAGAATGTTCCAAATTGACAATGTTATCCCCCCAACTGCTTCAGTACTTGGATGGGCATTCCCTAGGCTTTGATCGTTGTCTGGCAGTCTCTGGGCATGAAGGCAATGTCTGTTTAATGGTCTTTATTGGTGCTGTACAAATACAAAGAAAATGGTGCAGATGAAGTGATGAGGTGTTAATCAGTGCTGTCTCTGACAACAAACAAAGACACCCAAGCAAGGTCTATTTACAAGGGCTGTGTTCTCATTGCATGCAGGGTGGCTCTACAGTAAGGAGAAGTGTCCTGTATGCAGCTGTCAGTATTTCAGAAGGTAATTATGAACCCGCGTTGTCACCAGTTGTCAAAAACAAACAAAACAAATTCCCCTTTTCAAAGCCCATGTGTGTCCTGAAGACTGGTACCCTTGACGACCTGGGCCCAAGAACACAGACACCATTGCTTTACTTCCTAGTGTCTATGGGGTCAAAGCATGTTACTGGCTGCAGAGTATGTCAGTCTAGAGGGGAAGCAGCTGGTTGGTTAATGACTGGAAAGAAGGTTCTGACGGGGTGGGGACAATTTCACACTCCAGGTGAAGAGACCATGTGGAATACTTGAAAGCAAGGCTTGCAAACAGAGATTTTCTATTTCAATAACATTTTGGCATTTCTTTTAAAACTGCATGTCCAATACTTACATAGCCTGACAGGTAAGGTTTATTTTGGTAGCTGCAACCCCGTCAATGGGTTCTCCTTTTTGTCGAGAAGCAGAGTGAGTTTGTTTAAGAAGCCAGGAGTGATCAGACAGGCTGACTTTTCTCTTTGGATTGCATGCTGGTTCTGCTTGTCTCTGGATTGCATGTTGGTTCTGCTTGTCTCTGGATTGCATGTTGGTTCTGCTTGTCTCTCTAGATTGCATGTTGGTTCTGCTTGTCTCTCTAGATTGCATGTTGGTTCTGCTTGTCTCTCTGGATTGCATGTTGGTTCTGCTTGTCTCTCTAGATTGCATGTTGGTTCTGCTTGTCTCTCTGGATTGCATGTTGGTTCTGCTTGTCTCTCTGGATTGCATGTTGGTTCTGCTTGTCTCTCTAGATTGCATGTTGGTTCTGCTTGTCTCTAGATTGCATGTTGGTTCTGGTCTCTCTGGATTGCATTTGGTTCTGCTTGTCTCTCTGGATTGCATGTTGGTTCTGCTTGTCTCTGAATTGCATGCTGGTTCTGCTTGTCTCTGGATTGCATGCTGGTTCTGCTTGTCTCTCTAGATTGCATGTTGGTTCTGCTTGTCTCTGGATTGCATGTTGGTTCTGCTTGTCTCTCTGGATTGCATGTTGGTTCTGCTTGTCTCTGAATTGCATGTTGGTTCTGCTTGTCTCTGGATTGCATGTTGGTTCTGCTTGTCTCTCTAGATTGCATGTTGGTTCTGCTTGTCTCTCTAGATTGCATGTTGGTTCTGCTTGTCTCTCTAGATTGCATGTTGGTTCTGCTTGTCTCTGGATTGCATGTTGGTTCTGCTTGTCTCTCTGGATTGCATGTTGGTTCTGCTTGTCTCTGGATTGCATGCTGGTTCTGCTTGTCTCTGGATTGCATGCTGGTTCTGCCTCCTCCGCGTGCATGGTTTTTTCCACAACGCTTGGCATGTTTACAAAGCGTGTATATTTTCTCTGCACCAGGAATGCACAGTGCTGGTGATGTCAGTGATCTGAACAGGACTGTGTTGTTACAGCCTTGCTGAGAGGAATGTGAATATTTATAGAGGGCCTATCATTTATACAAACAGAGCTTTGGGCATGTTAGTCAAACTGAGCCCCAGTCTGATTGAACTTCAGGTTTGTCACGCTTAGGGAGGGATGGGAGGTGGAGGGGGTGAACTGATGCTGTGGGATGAGGATTATAGATCCTGAAATGAAACAGCCACTTCGGCAGCATGTACAAATATAAAGAGGCTCTTTGAGTCTCACTAGGGGAGAGCAAGGGAAGAACCACTAATCAGTTACAGGATCTAAGCTCTTTAGCAAAACATGCTGTAGTTATGTTTTGACAAAGAATACCACGACTATTAAATACATCTATATCTATCTATCTCTATATCTATCTATCTCTATATATACACACACATATATACACACATTACCTATACATACTCTAAACTCTTCTAGATTCTAGTTCTCATATGTATATCTATGCAAGTGCAGTGTGTTATTGAGGTTTAACCCCCAGCACCTTGTCTAGTCTGCAAGAGCTTCTCATTGTCCTACAGTGCCTCCTTATGGCAGGGTGAGGCATTGCTGTATTAACACCAACACTGGTGGCAGCCAGTGTGTGTGCATCCCTAACCTCTCCCTCAAACTCTGTTCCACTTGTGAAAGGGAGAGAATTCTCAGAATATTATTCTAATTTAATTGAAACAAATAAAAATAATCCTATATTTATTGTTGCTACCCTAGATAAATTAATTAATCCTTTCCGTAACAGTCCTACCCTTGACATTGGCTCCTCTCACAGCTGCAATGACTTCTTACATTTCTTTCAAACTAAAATAGTAGACATCAGCCTATGCTTAAAACACAATTTGGATCCTAAAGTCCTCAATAACTATAGGCCAGTCTCCAACCTACCATTCTTAGATAAGGGTCTAGAGAGAGTTCTTGCAATTCAATTACAAACATTTCTAACTCAATAGTATATTCGAGAAGTTTCAGTCTGGTACTCGTGCTGCACATAGCACCAAGACAGCCCTTGTCAGAGCTGTGAATGATCTGCTGTCCTATCCTAGTTAAAGTCTTATCTTTTCTGATTTTTCAGTTTGTCTCTATTGGGGAGGTAAAATCGGCATTATCGGAAGTTGTCTGTGGTGTTCCACAGGGCTCCATTCTAGGTTGCTTGTTGTTTTCATTATATATGCTACCATTAGGTGACATTATCCGCAGACCAGGAGTGAATTTGCATTGCTATGCTGATGATAGCCAGCTATATTTAAAGCCAGGAATTTCTTCTGCCTGGGTGTTATTAGTTACTTGCTTACAGACATCAAGCATTGGATGTCACAGAATTTTCTAATGTTGAATTCAGATAAAACAGAGGCTACGCTTGTGGGTTCACAGAACCAACAAAAAGGAAATGTGGGATTACATGAGCTCGACCCTTGCAGTCTCGCATCAAAACTTAAACTAGAAATTAAGAGTTTGGGGGTCATCTTTGATCCTGATCTCCTCATTTGAGAGTCATATTAGGGAAGTTACTAAAGTATCTTTTTACCATTTGAGAAATAGTCAAACTTACACCAATTATTTCTGTATCTGATGCCAAGTGACTAATGCATGCCTTTGTTTCATCTGGAATTGATTATTGTAATGCACTTTTTTCTGGTGTCCCAAAACATGTGGTATCGCACTTGCAGCTTCTTCAGAATACCGCCGCTAGAATTCTGACTAAAACCAGAAAAAGTGAACATATTACCCCTGTTTTGGCCTCTTTACACTGGCTCCCTGTGCAGTATAGAATTGATTTTAAGATTTTGCTGTTAGCTTACAAGGCCCTGAATGGATTAGCACCTAGTAACTTGCAGGAGCTACTGACTCCGTATCTTCCAAACTGCACTCTGAGTTCACAGGATGCGGGGCTGCTGGCTATTCCTAGGATCAACATAAGCAACACAGGAATTCTCGCCTTCGTTTGTCAGGGAAGCTGGGACCGTTACAGTTTTCAAGTCAAGACTAAAAACACACTTTATAAAATGGTTTCTCATCTTTGTGGGTTTTAATGTAACTTTAAAATTGCTGCTTTTGTATTGTGTATACTGTTATTTAAATGGTCTGACTGTGGCAGTTGTATGTGTGACATGCTATACAAATGTATTGTGGTTTGTTCTTTTTTTCTGCTATGTACTGTACAGTGCTTTGCAATACATTGCATAAAAAGCCCTATATAAATGCAAGAAAGAAAGAAAGAAAGAAGAAAAGGGGAAGGAAATGGAAGTGAATGAAAGAAGGAAGGAAAGAAGTGCTAGTATCCTCCTCATTCATAAATTATAGGTATAAAAAAGAAGAAAGAAATAAAGAAAGAAAAGAATGGGGCGCTGCAATGGAAATCCCTTGAGCAGGTCATTCACGTTGCACAGAGGGGTCCTGCTTTAGAAACGTCCCATTGACAGAGATTTGGAAATCTGAATTATTTTAATGAAGCCACAGCCTTTAGGTGCAGCACATTAAGAAGGGTCCCCAGCAGAGACTGCCAGCTCAAATCAAGCAGAGCTTTAAGTGCTGCTCTGTCATCCGGTTACACTGCCAGAGCCGGCCACATTCTTCAGCAATTAGGTTTTATAAACTTGAGGCCAGGTCACCTGACAGCCGCGGCTGGAAGGCAATTACAATCTAAAAATAGCTTGCACTAAGGCCTGCTAACTCACTGCTATCACGCAAGCCTTTCTTCCCAACCAGCTCTCACAAAAAAAGGACAGAAAAAAAGCCTGGGTTAGCTATGTGCAGAAATGCATCAGAGTTGGACGATAAAACAGAGGCCCAGAATTATATAAAGTCTGTAATTGTTTATTTTATTTTTTTTAAAAAAAAAAAAAGAAAAACTCCCAAGGTTACTGCAGTCAGCTTGCAGCAAAGGGCCTGAGAGTTTCTATCAGAAACACAGCCGGCCCCTCTAAACAGGTCTGTGGAACTTGGATTAAAAAGAGTGTTTCTGGCCAAACAGCTAAGACAAGAAAAAGGATGCCCAGGATGAACAACAGAGGCTTCCCTCAGCTCTGTGACAGACGCAAGAGCAGACCGAGCTGGGGGCTGAACTCGTTTCAGTGTCTTCATTTCACTCTCCGCTCGCTGTACAAAACAAGGACGCACACAGAAGCAGTGGCCAGCCAGACACCAGGTGTCAGGTTGAGAAATCAAGGCAAGGGTCAGTTTCATATTCCTCACATGGCTTTAATCTGAAAGGCTTGCCAACTTCAGTGGATGCCACCCATTCCTATAGTGTTAGATTAGCACAACTGATCATGCCACTCAATGCAGTTCATTTTGAGAATTTGTATTATTACTTAACCAAATCACATAGGGGTGTGCTTGCTACCCCATTACTGCAGATGGGCTAATACCACCGACCCCACCCTGAGCTCTCAATGCAGTCACCCTCAGCCCTCTACTTGAGAGCCAGCCTGCAGAGTCACCTTCACTGAGGCTCCGAACACGTCCTGCTGTCGAGAGGGTTGCCATGGCCCAGCCTAATTATAGACGCCTTCTTTTGAATGTCAGGCGCAATGATGCTGATAGGGCCCTGATCAAAGGCAGCTCCTATCACACTGCCCAGCTGGCAGTTAGAGAGTATCAGTGCGTCCCACAGCTGGAGGTGTGCGCCTGACTCTGCCTTTCGGATAACAGCAAAGGAGCGTGTCAATATCCCTCTCCATACTGCATGCCTTTATGTGCTGCCAACCTGCCAGTTCCTCACTACCCTTGGAAACTGGATGTAACCCAGGAGTTTATTTTTATTTTTTTATTTGATTTTTTTATCAAGTTTACATTACAATGCTCTACAGTACGTTGAACAAGGTTTAAAACACTGCATGGGGTCTCATGATGACGCTTCAGTGTTATCATCCTAACTGCTAGTCGCTAAGCATTTCACTAAAGAGATACCAAACCCTACCTTCATTCACTAAGTTCACACACAGTTTACAGTTAGTTTTCAGATCTTAAGTTTAACTTTTTTTTTCGTGCGAACTGGTCCCTAGATTGTGATTCTGCTTTGTGAATTTGGCACGATTGTCAAAGTGTCTTAACAGCCATCTTCAGAAAGATCCATTCAAGTGCTCACTTCAAGTTAGTGGTTGCTCATATTGAAGTGAGCACTCACTAACAGTCAAGGCTGTATATGGCTGTAAGTTCACTGCAGTTCGTGTACACTACAGGGATGGAAATAAGACTCATTGCAGAGTAGTTTGACCCATTCCTGGGTTTACTATGGGTTTAATAAGACACACCTGAGCTTGTTACCTATACTCTGCGGCTAATCAAGCTCATAATAAAATCTGGAACGGATGAAACTGCTATGCAAATGTCCATCGCTGCACTAGGATTTCCAGATACTGGGAAGCCCTAGTGTCTTCCCTACCTCTGCTCAAGCACACAGACAGAGACACGCAGCAGGGGGATTAAAGAACCAGGGGAGGAGTGGAAACTTAAGGGAACGGCAGGAAAGGAAATTAAAATATATGTCATAAAGCACACCTTTACCTGACTGCTCACTGGTTCTGAAGCACGGCCGCACTCCTGTATAAAACAAACCCTGATCAAACCTGCAACAAAGAGGAGCGGACAGGGCACAGGCTTGCACTCTTGCACCCCAGCACACTCCAAGCCACTGGCCACGCAGCACAGCACGACAAGGTCAGGTTAAACGACACAATAATGTTTTCCTATCATTTACTTGGCTAAGTTGAACCACTCTAATTAGGTCAAGGTAAATCGTAAAGGATAATTTATCTGCTAATCTTGCACGTAAAAGTCACTTGCCTGGGAACAGAGTGGCAGGCATGTGAGCATGAAGGGGAGAGCAGCTTTCCTGCTACACTGGGCCTCGTTCAAAATGCTTCAACTCAAAAGTCATTTAAAGAAGGTTTTTTCATTCAGTGGATAATGTAAACTTTGATATTGTAAAGCATTTTTGCATTTACATTTCAACACTAATGTTACTCACAGTACCCCTAGACTTCATCTGAATTCAAAATTACCCCACTTGTCTTATTAACTGTAGTTTCAGTGGGATAAAATGAGTAATTATTTAGAATTAAAAAAAATCAACAACGCTTTGGTTGCTTGCGCCTGGATAAGTGCAGTTTTGTTGGTTTAACATTGTGTGGCCTGTACATTCCATCTGATACCAGTAAGTCTGTTAATCTGAGCCAGTTCCTCTTGTTAAAGTTTTTATTAAACTACATAAATTACAAAGAACACCCTCCTCCTCTTCTTCTCAGAGATAAAATTAGAAACTTGAAACTCAGGCCTGATATCCCACGACTCTACTAACAAAGTTTACATTGGAATCTGCCTTAAAATACCATGCCGTGCTATTCCTGGCTTCTAACACTAACACTGACCATACAATCTAAAGGTTATGTCCTGGCTTCTAACACGAACACTGACCACACAATCTAAAGGTTATGTCCTGGCTTCTAACACTAACACTGACCACACAATCTAAAGGTTATGTCCTGGCCCCCACCAACCACACAATCTAAAAAAATGTCCTGGCTAACAAACCACACAATCTAAAGGTTATGTCCTGGCTTCTAACACTGACCACACAATCTAAAGGTTATGTCCTGGCTTCTAACACCAACCACACAATCTAAAGGTTATGTCCTGGCTTCTAACACCAACCACACAATCTAAAGGTTATGTCCTGGCTTCTAACACCAACCACACAATCTAAAGGTTATGTCCTGTCCCCCCACCCCCCCCCCCTCAAAAAAAAGATAACAAATACACTATTACAGTGTAACACTAACACTGACCACACAATCTAAGGGTTATGTCCTGGCTTCTAACACGAACACTGACCACACAATCTAAAGGTTATGTCCTGGCTTCTAACACGAACACTGACCACACAATCTAAAGGTTATGTCCTGGCTTCTAACACCAACCACACAATCTAAAGGTTATGTCCTGGCTTCTAACACCAACCACACAATCTAAAGGTTATGTCCTGGCTTCTAACACCAACCACACAATCTAAAGGTTATGTCCTGGCTTCTAACACCAACCACACAATCTAAAGGTTATGTCCTGGCTTCTAACACCAACCACACAATCTAAAGGTTATGTCCTGGCTTCTAACACCAACCACACAATCTAAAGGTTATGTCCTGGCTTCTAACACTGACCACACAATCTAAAGGTTACCAACACTGAATCTAAAGGTTATGTCCTGGCTTCTAACACCAACCACACAATCTAAAGGTTATGTCCTGGCCTCTAACACTAACCACACAATCTAAAGGTTATGTCCTGGCTTCTAACACTAACACTGACCACACAATCTAAAGGTTATGTCCTGGCTTCTAACACCAACCACACAATCTAAAGGTTATGTCCTGGCCTCTAACACTAACCACACAATCTAAAGGTTATGTCCTGGCCTCTAACACTAACCACACAATCTAAAGGTTATGTCCTGGCTTCTAACACAACCACACAATCTAAAGGTTATGTCCTGGCCTCTAACACTAACACTGACCACACAATCTAAAGGTTATGTCCTGGCTTCTAACACTGACCACACAATCTAAAGGTTATGTCCTGGCCTCTAACACTAACACTGACCACACAATCTAAAGGTTATGTCCTGGCTTCTAACACGAACACTGACCACACAATCTAAAGGTTATGTCCTGGCTTCTAACACGAACACTGACCACACAATCTAAAGGTTATGTCCTGGCTTCTAACACGAACACTGACCACACAATCTAAAGGTTATGTCCTGGCTTCTAACACTAACACTGACCACACAATCTAAAGGTTATGTCCTGGCTTCTAACACGAACACTGACCACACAATCTAAAGGTTATGTCCTGGCTTCTAACACGAACACTGACCACACAATCTAAAGGTTATGTCCTGGCTTCTAACACGAACACTGACCACACAATCTAAAGGTTATGTCCTGGCTTCTAACACTAACACTGACCACACAATCTAAAGGTTATGTCCTGTCCCCCCCCCCCTCAAAAAAAAAAGATAACAAATACACTATTAATGATTCATCTAAATGGCTAACAGTATAGCTTTCCCAATGCCCGCAAGCAACAGTAAATTGTGTGTAGAGAAACAATGCTCTGACTTTGTTTTGTATTTTTCTCAAATTACAAACTGCTAGTTCCACCCAGTTAGTTATACAGTAGAGCAGCATACAACTTACAAACAGAAGACCAGTGAAATAAACCGGTTTGATATGGGATGCGGGTAGGACTGGGGTAGGTCGGCTAACCACCAGACCACACTGCCTCCCTTTCCTGTCGAAGTCACACGTGATGATAGAGCAACCTCCCCACCCCTCACAGGGGCCACTGTCCCACAATGAAAGACACGCACAGCATTGGTTTAATCTAATAACCTTGAAAAACGGCTGTTTACAGTACTTACAACAACTCTTCTCAGCTCGGAGGAACACTGAAGCATGTCCTAAATCAACAACGTGACTAATGCCGGAAGAGAGGTGAATATTAACAGCAAATTAGAAAACGATGGGAATTAGGCTTTTACACAAATGGTGAACAGCGGGGAGTGTTAATGCAAACAACATTCTCTCCTCCACCCAGAGTGGGTTCCTGCTGACACAGACTCGGGGATAAGGAGGGCAGGCAGGCAGGCACACACACACGCAGAGCAGCTCTGAGTAAACAGCAATCTGTTTGATTCGTGATATCTGACATTCCTGAAAGACAGTCTGTTTGCATTTTAGATCCTGTTTTAAAAATACGAGAAAGAATTATTTTATTTTAGTATTGGGACATGACGGTAGGGAGGAGAGTTATGTGCGTAATGTTTGCATTTTGGGGCCTCACGTGGCAGAATATTTTAAAGTTATAGATTTTGTTTTTCTGAAATTGTAATAAAAAACACTTCTTACACAACAAACAAGCTTTCAATGTTTGAAATCTAGAAGATGACAACATGTTATGTGTTTGTCAGTGTGTTAATGATTGGAACAAAGCTGTTAAAATATGTTTTTTAGAATTGCCTTGAATGGTGAAACTGATGCAGTGAGCAGGCATCAGCAGATGAGTCTGCATCATAGTACTCTATGCTAACGAGTATTGCTGTGACTCTACAATCAGTCACAGATCCACCATCTCTCCACAGCTTGCTTACTTTACTAGCCAATGATCAAATCACACCCAACGTCTTGTAAATGAGTCATGTCTCAATTGAGGTTTTTTTTTCTTGGTAAAATAAGCTATAGCTGTATTTACTCAGATTTGTGCACCATAAGTTTGACACACAAACACATGCAGCCCTGTAACCTGATGTAATACAAATGCACACATCTGCCACTGAATACAATCTACAAACAATGACTATTGCTGTACAACATTTTAACTTTATTTTATCAAGGTGCCAATATGCACACAACTATCTTAGTTAAATATACACAACCCACAGAAACATATCTATTTAATATACGCACACAACCATGCAAAACATCACCACCATATCTTAAATGATCTACAATCCCATCTTGATGCATATCAAATCACACACACCTGTCCACACACATTTAGATTCAGTACTTTAACTTAACCGTCCAAACATGCCTTTGAACACTGTTGTAATTTCAAAGACTTCAATTCTGTTCCTTTTATTTCATTCCCAGACCTGTACTGAACAGAGATGGACGGCTGTGTCAGAATGCCAGCCGAACTCTCTGGAGTTTTGTTATGATGTGCGTCACACAATTCCCAAGGACCACTCGTAGCTCCAGACCTCCACACTCCTTGCAGTCTAATCCTAGATGCTGTTTTCTAGTGGGCTGATGTGCTGTATTTGACCAGCCTTTTAGGATTTTTAATAAAGCGGGTGGCTTCACTTTAGAGCTATTGCATGAGAAGTGTCCATTTGCTGAGGTTTTGATTCTAAATCCTGATTCTAAAACTGTTTTACTAGAGATGCCCCTACTAGAAGCGGCACAGTGGTTACATTTTACACCACTGAGGTGTTTAGAGACATGTGTGGGGTTGAGTACCCCAGAACCCCACACCAACACCTGCATTTGAGGAAAAACAGGCGAGGGCGAGGGCGAGAGAGAGAGAGAGAGAGAGAGAGAGAGAGAGAGAGAGTCCAGGGAATATGCAGTGAAGCAAAGAGTGGATTTGTGGTGCTGCACATTCAAGGCGGCCCTCAGTCTCAGTCTCTTCTGTGCATCCCTGTACCAGCAGCGCCGCAAGAATGACAAAGCAGGCCCAGGAGTTATTGAAGAGCTGGAATTTAAGAAACAGCTGTGGGCGTGCCAGGCTGCCAGGAGGTTATTTATGAAGATTGTTGAATGCAGCCCTTTTATTAAAACACACTGAAGACTGGAGGGACCCTGCGGGTTGCACAGAGTTCAGACAGTCCCCCAGGGATGCCCCCCTTCTCTCTCTCTCTGCAAGTCGTATAGTGTCTGCAGATCCAGCCGAGATATCACTCAGGGCCTTGATTAAAAAGCGAAGTGCATCCAGATGAGGGAAGCAACGAGGGATTCAGTACCCCCCTCCCCACCCCGCTGTGAAACTATAAACTGAAAAACATCCACGAATCACATCTGTAATTTCAGTTACTGCATATCATCACTTTTAATTATTGTTCTCTTTCCGCGTTATATAAAAGACATAAAGCCTCCAACGTACAGAAACAAGGAGAGCTGCTTTATTTCTGTGCCTTTATAACAAGACTTTTAATCTATTTCTGAAACGCAGTATAATCCGGGTGAATGTGTATGTGTGTGTTTTTAAAAGAGCACCATGTGTAAAGCACACTATAGTTTAAAGACAGACCAAGCAATTCTATCAGAATGATTTATTCTGAACCACTGGTGTAGCCTAGCAGGAAGAACTGGGGGTCGGGGAACACTGGTTATGATCTGAATGGGAAAAACAAACTCAATCACTCAAGGTCCCTGTGATCTGTCCTACCCAAGCTGCAAAACCAGATTTCAGCTACTATCAAGAACATGAATCAATCAGTCATAGGTACACTGAAAATTAGTTGTTACGGGACAAATTCAGGATGCAATGTGCAATCACCACACAACATATTCTGGGCAATGTTCAACATGAAAGCCCAGTGTACTGTAGTATGTTCTTTTATTGCCTTTCATATGCAAGTACCACGCCGAGGTTTACAAACAGGACTCTATATCCTGGTAAACACAACCTGACCCACACATGAGCATGTGCAGCAAGCCAGAGCTTGGGGCATGACAATAGAGCAACATTCAAGCTAAGCATATTTAATATGTCGTTACGAGAAGTTAAGAGAAGACTGCCAGTCGAGCCCCGTCTATGTCCAGTCAGTTTGAATGAGTTGACCCAAAGTTCTGCTCACACCCCCAGGTTCAAATTATGTTTAAAATACCTGCATTATGTAATCTGTAGCAATCGGCATCATCAATTCCCCTGCCTAGGCAGGGCTGTGGAGGCTCCTCACGGTTTGGGTGTGGGTGCCACGCCTCAATGCCACAAAGGGGCATCTCTATCTACACTCACCCCAGAACTGGGTGGGTGGCCCATGGACCGGACTGAGAGGTGCTCTTTAAATCCAGTCTCCAGGAATGCCAGCGCTATCCCTTTCAGTTTCACAATTACATGTCTTCCTTTTCTCCAATTACCACGCTAGCCAAATTGCAAGATGAGCTAGTGCTGATTAAATTAAATGTGCTGATTAAATGCGCAGAGCAGTCTAGGAACGACTGCACAAGAGTGCAGCATGTTCTTAGCACGGCCTAATTGCAGAACAAGACTTCCCAATTACCCCTTTTCCTCCCCCGGCACTGTGCGATGTCAGATACCACAGACCGCTCGCCAGTAAACACCACCGCTACTGCCTTGGAGTAAATACAGGGCAACAAGCAGCACTGGGGCTGGAGACGCAATAACTTCCATTGAATTGAATTTAATAATATTTTGGCATGAAATGTGTGCACAAACAGGAATTGGTGCGAGCATTCGCAGGGCCGGAGTAAGGAGTGAAACTGGAATGCTAATAAATCTATCTTTCTATTTTCTAGGCTGGCTGGCTGGGGTTTGCATCACCTGTTGGAGCGGCTTGTTTTCCCTTGCTTTCCTGCTCTCCTGGGCTGCGCAGTGAGCACAGGTGACAGGGCTGCCTCCCTCTTCAATAACACAGCATGCTCTCCTGGGCTGCGCAGTGAGCACAGGTGACAGGGCTGCCTCCCTCTTCAATAACACAGCCTGCTCTCCTGGGCTGCACAGTGAGCACAGGTGACAGGGCTGCCTCTCTGCAATAACACAGCATGCTCTCCTGGGCTGCACAGTGAGCACAGGTGACAGGGCTGCCTCCCTCTTCAATAACACAGCATGCTCTCCTGGGCTGCGCAGTGAGCACAGGTGACAGGGCTGCCTCCCTCTTCAATAACACAGCATGCTCTCCTGGGCTGCGCAGTGAGCACAGGTGACAGGGCTGCCTCCCTCTTCAATAACACAGCATGCTCTCCTGGGCACAGGAGCACAGGTGACAGGGCTGCCTCCCTCTTCAATAACACAGCATACTCTCCTGGGCTCAGTACAGGTGACAGGCTGCCTCTCTGCAATAACACAGCCTGAGTGAGCACAGGTGACAGGGCTGCCTCCCTCTTCAATAACACAGCCTGCTCGCCTGGGCTGCGCAGTGAGCAGGTGACAGGGCTGCCTCCCTCTTCAATAACACAGCATACTCTCCTGGGCTGCGCAGTCAGTACAGGTGACAGGGCTGCCTCTCTGCAATAACACAGCCTGCTCTCCTGGGCTGCGCAGTGAGCACAGGTGACAGGGCTGCCTCCCTCTTCAATAACACAGCCTGCTCGCCTGGGCTGCGCAGTGAGCACAGGTGACAGGGCTGCCTCCCTCTTCAATAACACAGCATGCTCCTGGGCTGCGCAGTGAGCACAGGTGACAGGGCTGCCTCTCTGCAATAACACAGCCTGCTCTCCTGGGCTGCGCAGTGAGCACAGGTGACAGGGCTGCCTCCCTCTTCAATAACACAGCATGCTCTCCTGGGCTGCGCAGTGAGCACAGGTGACAGGGCTGCCTCCCTCTTCAATAACACAGCCTGCTCTCCTGGGCTGCACAGTGAGCACAGGTGACAGGGCTGCCTCTCTGCAATAACACAGCATGCTCTCCTGGGCTGCACAGTGAGCACAGGTGACAGGGCTGCCTCCCTCTTCAATAACACAGCATGCTCTCCTGGGCTGCGCAGTGAGCACAGGTGACAGGGCTGCCTCCCTCTTCAATAACACAGCATGCTCTCCTGGGCTGCGCGGTGAGCACAGGTGACAGGGCTGCCTCCTCTTCAATAACACAGCATGGGCTGGGCTGCGCAGTGAGCACAGGTGACAGGGCTGCCTCCCTCTTCAATAACACAGCATACTCTCCTGGGCTGCGCGGTCAGGTACAGGTGACAGGGCTGCCTCTCTGCAATAACACAGCCTGCTCTCCTGGGCTGCGCAGTGAGCACAGGTGACAGGGCTGCCTCCCTCTTCAATAACACAGCCTGCTCGCCTGGGCTGCGCAGTGAGCACAGGTGACAGGGCTGCCTCCCTCTTCAATAACACAGCATACTCTCCTGGGCTGCGCAGTCAGTACAGGTGACAGGGCTGCCTCTCTGCAATAACACAGCCTGCTCTCCTGGGCTGCGCAGTGAGCACAGGTGACAGGGCTGCCTCCCTCTTCAATAACACAGCCTGCTCGCCTGGGCTGCGCAGTGAGCACAGGTGACAGGGCTGCCTCCCTCTTCAATAACACAGCATGCTCCTGGGCTGCGCAGTGAGCACAGGTGACAGGGCTGCCTCTCTGCAATAACACAGCCTGCTCTCCTGGGCTGCGCAGTGAGCACAGGTGACAGGGCTGCCTCCCTCTTCAATAACACAGCCTCTGGATTCTCTTAAGAGAGTGCCGCGCAGGACTGTGAACACTGGGAACCTCTGTGCACCCCTGCCATTGAAACCAGCTGGCATTTACTAAATGAGCTTTGCAAAGCAATTAAGGAAACCAGCAACAAGGCAATAAGGTCTCGCTCTCTCTCCAGCTGGAGCTGTGTTCTCTCCCCTCCACACCTTCCCAGGACCAAAGAGAAGGCCTCCTTTCTCATGTGTTGCAACACGAAACATCTGAAAGAATTTAACCCACATGATGGGGCTTTGACAGGAAAGAAACCAAACCTGTCTTCAAACTGGAGCCAACTCTCCACAAGCATTGAAATCCCCCTCCTCTCCTCCCCCACGTCTTTCATGGGCTGTGATGAGGAGAGGAGAGGAGAGGAGAGGAGAGGCATAGTGTGCAACAACATGCTCCTTATAAACTAAAAAGTGGAAAATATTTCATTGGGTATTTCATTTGAAACAACACATTCCTAATTCGGATGCCACACCTCAGGGGCATGTATCCAGGTTAAAAGGGAGCAGTTGAAACAGAGTTTAGAATAAATGGAGAGAGCGAGAGATAGAGAGAGAGCGAGAGAGAGCAAGAGAGAGAGCGAGAGCGAGAGCGAGCGAGAGAGAGAGAGAAAGCAATGTGTGATTTATTTTCTCTGGCCTAATTGAAAAGATGGCTGCTATCGGCTCTTATTGCACCACAGGAACTGAGGGATGAATCGGCCTTCAGCCCTTTCCATAGCCACAGAGTAGTAATGTCAACAGTGAATGTAATAAACATCCCGCCCCCAACCCCCCTGACGGTGTGCGAGCGAGATTTTCCCTGTGCTTGCATCCGTCTGAACACAGAGTCCGTCCTAGGCCTTTCTCCAGGACCAGTGCACAGGAAATACATCTTAATGAACTCCTTGCAGTCTATGGAAACCCTCAAGAGGCTGGCCAGACCACTGCTTTTCTAAACTAATCAATCAATTCTGAGAGCTTGGCCTCTTTAAACTAAAGCTAAACTGAAAACATCCAACCTACAAACTCCAGTTTTGCCGAGAGATTGACACAAGGATATCACAAAATGTTTTTCATGGACTAAAAGTACATCTTGTATAAATTACATTGTTCAAATGGCAGCTTCATTAGCGGTTGCTGTCCTATTTGCACACAACGCACCATTTGATACTGATATAAATAATCCAAAATTAGACCAATTTAACTAAAAATGAAATGTCCTCAAATCAGCTACACACACGAAAAAGGCACAGCAGTCTCCGGCTAAGAGAACACCCCTCGGGAAGCAAGCGAAGTGTTCTCTGAGACAGAGTTAGCCATGAGACACAATATGAATCCATCCATACATCCATATGTATTATTATTATTATTATTTGTTTATTTAGCAGACGCCTTTATCCAAGGTGACTTACAGAGACTAGGGTGTGTGACCTATGCATCAGCTGCAGAGTCACTTACAATTACGTCTTACCCGAAAGACGGAGCACAAGGAGGTTAAGTGACTTGCTCAGGGTCACACAATGAGTCAGTGGCTGAGGTGGGATTTGAACCGGGTACCTCCTGGTTACAAGCCCTTTTCTTTAACCACTGGACCACACAGCCTCCTATTACTTGTCATGATGCGCGTGCATCAACATATGAAACAAACTGAATGAGTAAAAGCAAAACAATAGGCAAGTGTATGTTAATAAACTATAATAATAAAGTAACAGACATTAACTAACGTTAATAAAACTAAAACAACACAACACAACACAACACGTCTAAAAGCTTAAATTGCTATGTACTATGAAATTAGCTGGCGGGTGTGTTTCAGGCTATCATGGCAGAGGCAAAAATAATAGGAGATACTTATGGTTAAACTTAACGTTAATAAACTAACTGTCAAACTAGATTAACACAGCACCCCTACACACATGTTACAAAATGCAGCAGCACTATACAAGACATGCACATTATTTAACAGAATGGTGAAGCAACTCACCAGAACGGGAAACACCAAATTGCTTGGCGACTTGTGTCTGATTCAGGTTTTGCAACTTCGTGTAGCAAGAGAAACAGCGGCCCATTTTGTCATTTTGTTTACATGCCATTCTGTAGCGATGAGGTGCACTCGAGGAAATCAGAATACAAATCGATTCAATGATATGACGGCGGTTTTGGAAAGATTTAAAAACCAATCAGTATCCCTCAAGACACTCGCGATGACAAGTTGCTTTTTTACAAAACAGTGCAGTGTCCATTGTGAACTCATCGCTATTGCTGCCAAGTAGGTGTTCTTTTAAGTGCAGTTCCTGTTCCTTTGGCCACTGGTAGTCAATACACCAAGTACTGAGATGAGTTTCGGTGGATCTCAATGGGCTCTGCGATCCATCAGCAATAAAGTGAATACAAATACAATAAAGTAAAACCCTTTTGACCAATTGGGATTATCTCGCTTTAAGCCAGTGGTGACCAATACATTAAGGTAGCAATAAAAAAAAAAAAAAAAAAACCTTCATCAAACAGAATGCAAACGGATCAGCATTTTCAACTTTAAGAAAGGACAAACTATACTTAAATTAAAACTTAGAGGAAAAGGAAGTCCTAAAAGCTGCTACGTATTTTGTGACATTTTTGTGCAATACAAATCACCCCACAAAAGTAACAACAAATCAGTGGTTAGCTAGGGGGGTGGAATGAACTTTTTATTAAAATTGAAAGAAACATCTTAGGTCAAGTAGACAAATGTGTCCTTTTTTTGATTTCTGCAAAAATGAAATACCGTGGCATAAAAAAGCACAAAAGCTTCAAGTTCAGTGTGATCTTTTGCATGCTTTGGTTTTGATCATTTTTTCCAGCTCAGGCAGCACAATGAAGCTGAACCTCAAGAGTTTGATCAGAAAGCTTCTCGTGCTTTCTCGACTTCAAGATCGGTCAGTGCTGAAATGGCTCCCACCTTTCATTAATGTTATGCATTGGTGGCAGCTAAAGAGGATATTTTCATCCAAATCGGTACTACTAGAAGCACAGAAGGCTCTCCCCCATCTCTTGTTACTCGCACCACTGAAACCACCAAACAAACTCACAACTACACTACGAACCAACGAGTTAAGGAAGCGTGTTGCTCAGGTTACTAAGGTATGGAAGCCAGAGTACTGTTATTAGCGCCAAGGGTGTTCCCTTAGGCGAAGTGTTCTCTTAGGAGGTGTTCCTATAAGTGGAGACAACTGTACTGAATAGATCCCGGGGGGGAGGGCGAACCAACATGTTCAGCGATAATGTGTCAATAGTTGCAGGTCACACTGAGTAGAAACAGCACTGTCGGGTAGTGCGTCAATCCTGGTCCAAAACGAGCAACGTACCCATCAGCATACCCTGAAACAAGCGTTCCACTGCACAGCTAATCAATGCCTGGCCAGGATTGCAATTACAGGGAATGAGCACAATGAGCAGTTCAGGCTGGATCAAATAGTTTCTCAGAATTACCAGTGCATGTCATTCGTTAAACCCCAAGAGACCAGTCTGAGCCACACAATGAACAAAGAACTTAAGACGTCCCTGTTCTGGCCTGCAGCAACCCCAGGGTGGGGCTCACAAGCCATGGGAACAGTGGCCCGAAGCTTACCATGTTGCAAAATTACTGGCTGTAGCAATGGGATTGTGCAATACATTGTTCTTTATGGGCAGAGGCAGTCCGAATCTGCACATAACAGAATTCCTTGGAAATCGTGGAATTTGCAATCTTCCACAGATTCATATTCTCCAGCTACATCGTCATCAGAATTATCACAAACAGACTGCTCAAGTGACCTGAAATATAGAACTTAGTTGTTTGGTTCTAATTTTGTTAATTAACAGATGTTTTGTCTCATTCAAAAAGCAGGAGTAAATTAAAGACTGGAGTTGAGGCTTTGAAAATGAGGCCCAATAAGAAGTCTCATGTGAGGTTATGTTTTTGTACGGCAGTTTCTAAAGATTTTGCTGACAAAAATGCTTGTTATATTAAATTGGATGTACTTAACCCATACATTGTTTGATATGATTATATTTACATGCTGTGCATTTTTAGAAGCCATTATTAATACAAACACTAAACACATAAAGAAGGCAGAACTCCGCAGTGGGGGTTCTGGAAAGAGACCATTCCTGAGATAAAGGGTTCACAGCCGGCTTCATCCAGCCTCACTTCAGCCCCTCCAAGGTTACTGGGAAGGACTCGCTGACGGATGGATTTCACTTCCTCTTCTAGGTACAGCTGAAGCTGGCTTACCTGATCATGTTTTCCAGCTCAATCTATCACCGGGGGCATAAAAAAATAACAAAGTGCACTAGAAATTCAGGGGTGCTGTCTTTCTGGGAATGATCGATTATTTCATAATAAAAAATACAAAAAATGCACAAAAAAAACAGGCACTGGATTTTGTTCTTTCTTTTTCTTAAATCAGCACATGGGCTGCTTCTCCATCACCACTCAATGCTCTTGTGCTCATTCTCCAGGGAGTGCCAAAAACTGAAAGATCCAACACAGGCTTTCACTCAACTTTTACAAACATATATGCTGTTCAGCATATCTGTTTAACAGAGTACAGCAAGAATGAACTAGCTCTTGTGGGCCAGTATTCATTTGAGCAAGCCAAGTCTTGTAAGGTTCCGATGTTTACAAATATTTGCAAAGATGTAACTGCAGTAAAGTAAACTGTAACGGCCACGCATACTGATTGTGTCATGAAGAAGAAACACACTGAGGGGCCATCTCACACACTGAATTAAACTCACAAACTGATTAAACAATTAACTAACACTCAAATTGCGTGATTAAAATAACTGTTCACAGCAGCAAACGAGTAACGTCCTGAATGCTCAAAGTCCTGTTCTCAGAAAGGATGCAATGAACACATGCTGAAGGAAGGCAACACTAGAACTGGGGGACTCTTACACACATTCAAGGGAACAGCAGACTGCAATGGACCATCACTGAAGATGGGCTTTAGAAATGTTCAACCACCATCATCTCATCTGTAATCTGTGACTGTGTTCTTATGGGGAGACCTCAAGGATCCAGTTAATATGATCCACGCAAGGACAGTGTTGTACTGATGCTACAATTGAAAAAGCCATCTTCGAATCATGGTCAAATCGTTAACAAGGGTTTAAACAGTGTAACATTAGTAACTCCACTGTGTATCACTGTGTACAGTGGAGCAATGATGTTTTAGGGCAGTGTCATCCCTGGATGCATTAAACTCTCAAACCCTCAATGCTACGGTACTGCACATGATTGGTCTCGAAATGAGGGAGTGGATGCAACCTGGAGACCGCTCGCACTGCAGAGAAAACAGAGTTAAACTGGAGCAACACAATTCACAACCATGATGGCAAACATCATACAAGAGGTAACATGTAAAAACAAGCATGCATGAAATATGGCACCTGAAACCTATTAACTGTTAACCATTAACCTGCAGCAGGGTCCCGTGGACGTGGTTGTGCCGGACAGTGGCCTCGGCTCTGTCTGGAAGCTCCCGCAGCAGGGCCAGCGCGGTGGAGGGGAGCTGGTTCACCATGACGAAGGGGACCAGGGCTCGAGCCGCCATCTCTCGGGACCTCCACACCGGGGAGCGACCACACCTGAAACAGCAGAGGAGCACAGGGGTCAGCTTTCACAATCTGGAAGGAGTCTCAGAGGAGAAGGAGACTGCCACTTTACATGCAAGGTTATGTGCACGTATGTTACAGACAAGGCTCAGTTAGAAAGCAGCAGCCTGAGGGCTCGTTTGCACCAGTAAGGCATCACAATCTCCTGCTCTTTCTAGACCCCTGTGCTATGCGACCCACCTTTGGAACTTTGTGCCATTGAAGAATGTAGAGGATAGCTGCTAAACTAAACTTCATTGTTGTTATTTGATTGACCTTGCCTGTACTTAATTTGTGCTTTTGTGATTGCCCGGTGCACTGGAACGCTCTGCACAAAGGGCTCAGAGTGGGATTTGTGCTGTATTGTATTGCACTGTAAGGCGAGGCAAATATGTGAAATCTTTTCTAAATTTCAATCCATCAGGTCTTGGAAGCAATAATGGGCAATTAAAATGAGGTCAGGCCCTTCCCAGGCAGGTTCCTAGAATAACCCAGAGGCTCCTCAGGTACTTCAACACACAGTCATTGCCAAGTGTCTGAAACATGAACTCAGCTGAAAACAGACAGCATTCATTCCGCTTTCATGTCAAGATACAGCAAACTGCTGCTTACCAACATAACTGCCCTAAAGCCTGGACAGATGTTTAATATCAGTTCGGCAGTCTAAGACAGCTCTGAGGAACTCAGGAATGTGCCGAATTTTCTCTCTGTGACCACTGCCAGGAACAAGCTTCTGGCACTACTGAGTGGAGAGAATGGAAAGCGGGACAGGAGCCAAACCATGAAGCATCCCAAACCTGCTCGACTAGAGGAAGATGAAGATGGAAGAGGAAGATGGGAGAGAAAAGGATTCAAAAAGGGGGGGAGGGGGGAATAAACCCCTCTGTCAAGTGCTTGTTTTCTAATGCCAAGTTCCGTTGCCGTCACGACACGAATACAAACTTATTCTACAAGACGTGCGAGACATCAAAATCTAAAAACAGTCAGACTTCATCAGTACCTTTGCATGTGGACCTATCAACTTTGAAAAGTATACAGGATCAAGAATGCAGGAGCGAGGTGGAGAGGGTACAGCACATGTGCAATTGGAAAAGGAAAGTGTGCGGGCAGTGCATCACATTCCCAGGCATATGCATGTAGTTTGATTATGGTCTTCATTTCGTCATTTTAACGACTGTAAATGACCTGACTATCCCCTTGTCGTGAACATGATCATTACCCCTCTGCACCACTGTCTGGGTGAAAAAGTCACTGCCTGTCCTAACCCCTAACCTCAATCTCTGCACCACTGTCGGTCCTAACCCTAACCCCTAACCTCAATCTCTGCCCCACTGTCTGTCCTAACCCTAACCTCAATCTCAATCTCTGCCCCAATGTCTGTCCTAACCCCAATTTCTGCCCCACTGTCTGAACAAATCTTAACCCCTAACCTCAATCTCTGCACCACTGTCTATCCTAACCCTAACCTCAATCTCTGCACCACTGTCTGTCCTAACCCTAACCTCAATCTCTACCCCACTGTGTCCTAACCCCAATCTCTGCCCCATTGCCTGTCCAAACCCTAACCCCTAACCTCAGTCTCTGCACCACTGTCTGTCCTAACCCTAAACTCATTCTCTGCACCACTGTCTGTCCTAACCCTAACCCCTAACCTCAATCTCTGCACCACTGTCTGTCCTAACCTTAACCCCTAACCTCAATCTCTGCACCACTGTCTGTCCTGGCCCTAACCTCAATCTCTGCACCACTGTCTGGGTGAATATGTGCATTGAAGGCTCAAGGGTTCCCCACGATCTGCATGTCACTGTATAGCATTTGGAATGAATGTCCCTTTGGCTGACTTACTTTGACCTCTGAAATGCAGTCACTCAGTTTAATAGAAAGCTAACTTTTTTAAAAGAATTCTGATTGTGTTCACGGTCCCATAAAGGTCACCCGACACACACACACAGCACAACACTTATTTCAGCTTCCTGCTAATCTCACCAGCCTGTGTCAGGTCAGGCTCTTACCCAGGCCTTGCTTCCAGCAAGGGGCTTGCTTCAACCCACACTGACATGCTTTCCAACTGCCTTGGCTACTAACATGCCTTCTACTAAATAGGAGGGGGAGTCTGAAAGCAGTACCACATGGTAGTAATCAGTGGACGGAGCCTTTAAAAGTCTCTCTTCACTTTGGATTGACAGAAGATATTCAAATACCTGATCCTCAACTGCTTCAAGAGGACGTCAATCAAGTCTGATTACTGCCAATTATCCTCCAGGCCCCGGTGCCTCAACGTCCTGCAGAGGGCTCCAATTTCCAAATGTCCCCCCCCCAAAATAGCTGCAGAGATAATCAATATAGACCATCCCACCCATTTAATCGGTTCATGCAGCACTTAAATCACCACATAAACAGGTGGTTTTGGAATTTTTACCGACACATCGGTTAAATTTAGTCCCGTGCAAACCGCCCATTTCTTTTTATCCCAGATAATTTTCTCAGAGATCCTCTAATTTTTTTTACAAGTCATCGGGATCTTCTGTAAAATTTTAAAGATGGCGTCCCGTGTCTTTTTAGCACCACAAAGGGTTACTGTTGAAGCAGCACCACTCTGGCTAAAGGCTGGATCAGCAGAACCAGGCCAGTGGGTCTAATATGCCTAGCTGGGACCGCCTTCAAAGACATTTTGGTCTCTTTCAAAAGAGAATATCATTTATATTTACCTATAAAATTGCAGTAATCTCTAGATCTACACTTTTATTGTATGAACAGGAAATATATCAATACAAAAAAGCAACACCATTCTGCAGAACTGAGAATCTGACAAGAGTTTCGAAATGGAATGTCTACTTTCAAGATCTGCTGCAATGATGTGCTGCAGCCATACATATAGTTGGTCCCCTTGTAAAGTGGCCCCCCCTGTGAACCACAGTCAATGTACTGCAGGTGTGCTCAAGCCCGGTCCCCCAGTAGGAGCTTAACCTGAAGGCAGTGTCTGCAGCTTTTACATTTCCACTGCTCCACTCAGCTCCTCCATTCAGAGTAAACCAAACCAAATAAATAAACACAGCTCACAGCACCAGAGAGCTTTATGCTTGTGGCTTTTGCCCCTTAATTAAATCAAGCATAAAAATAACTTTTTAGAAGCATTACTCGTTTTTAACCAATCAACACAAATTAAATTTGTTCTGTGCAATGTAGTGATTAAGCCCTGGGCTTGAGTATCGGGTTGCATCGGATTCTCATCACTTCACTTTACAGAGTAATCAGACCAAACGAGAAGCAGGGGTAGGAGCAGGGATTTAGTTTCAGCACACTGATTTGCTAAAAGACTCTGCAAAGCCCTATAGGATGATGATTGTGCAGCATTTACCTGCTGTACCCCTCACTCTGACCTCACAGGTCACACCATGCCTTGTGATTGGGTCAAACCCCCATGAAATACCACTGGTAACTACTTGCCACACTCCCAGAAACACAACTACGCACTGGATGTGCTTCAGCTCAGAACTGCAAGAATGCAGGGAACACGCAATATAAACCTTTGAATAGGAAGCAAATTCTCAGCACCTAGAACGTTGTCAAAACTGATCTCATCACACACATCTCCTTAATTCATATCAGTAAAATGGCTTGTTAAACCACGGATAGAAACAAGACTTCTAGTGCATAGCAGTGTGATCCATTCCTGGTTTTACTACGAGTTAATAAGACACACCTGAGCTTGTTACCTACACCTGAAATGGGTGAAACTGCTATGGTTTCACAGACAGACAAACCAGAGACGAACGGACACGGAAACAAAACAATCAAGCGGTGGCTGCATTGTGAAAAGAAACCTTGTACACGGACAGGAAGAATCAGGCCCCGCCTCCAAACCCATTTCCACCCAATCAATCAGTGATTTCTGGTTCCTTCATCTTCTCAAATGATCCCAGTTCTGCAGGTCCCGTCATGCTGGCCAGTTGAAGGCTGTGGTTGACCGAGTTACATTGGCAAGACTATTCACATCCTCTGCGTTTCGGAGTTGTTCCAGCACATTATGCAATCCCTATTTTTAATTTACTTAGTCAAATAATATATACTATTATGCTGTACACATTGCTTAATGAAAATGCAGAACTTATCTTGACAGATTGCTGTCTGAGACTTCTAGAAAATCGTTTTGTGTTATCATTTAGATGAAATATTAACCTGGTTCTCTACCATTACAGGCTTGGGGGTAAACAGTACAAACAGAATGACACACTTATTTCTTCTAGTTAACTCCCTAGGCTTATTCAAACCAATACTGCTTTATTGCTAGGCTCCCCGAGATCTTACATGCTGACCACCAGCCTTAGTGTGCTAGCAGTCATATAGTAGAATGCTTTACACAGTACGGTCTCATAAGGGTTTACTAAGGCAGTCATATAGTAGAATGCTTTACACAGTACGGTCTCATAAGGGTTTACTAAGGCAGTCATATAGTAGAATGCTTTACACATTACGGTAATGATTTCCATTACATGAGAGTAGGTGTTAAAACTTCATGCTGATATTGGACTCAACTCTCGCCAAGATAAGCACCAACTAAGACATAGCTTATTTTACTGTAAACTAATGTGATCCATCTGCGTTTCCTTGATATGATGTAGATATCCTTGCTTGGTGTTGATGGCTGAAATGCTAATGCTGGCTCCAGGGATCAGCCTAAATTTTGCCTCCCTGGCGCATCAGCACACACAACGGCTGCAATGCTGGCTCCAGGGATCAACCACTGTGTGGCCTCCCTAGCACATCAGCATGACAACCGTCTGGACTGAGCTGAGTAGGGTACTTCTCTGGGGTCTTCAAGTGGGCACCTTCCATCTTTGGTGCTTTGTCAACTAGCCAACGACATCTTAAGTGATTCTGGTGTCCCAGCATCACCACCCTCCGTCCCCCACTCAGCTAAGCCCAGCTTACTTACCTTCCTTTACATCTATGCTTTTTTTTTTTTTCTACTGTGCTTGAGGTTCCCAACCAGAATCTTTTCGTCTCAACCAGAGCCAGTTACTGCTCCTCTCTGCTGCTTCAGATAAGTTCTTCACTATGCGCCGCAACTCTTGACCACTGAATCCGATGTCTCTGAGAAACCGCGTTGTGGAATTGTGGCAAAGTGGCTGGTAAGGGGAACAGGTGTAGCAGTGATGCGGTGCAGGAGTGACAGGCAGACAACGGTAATCCAGTGAAAAAGGTGTTTTATTTCTTTTCCAGGTCTGGTGACCGAAAAATAAACAAATCCCCGGCGATACACAACAATGTGTAACGCACGGGGATAACAATAAACAGGGCACAGTCCCGAACAAAACGAACAGATGGTCACCAGTCCTGGGTGAGGGCAGTCGTGAGGGTGATTAGTGCAAACACAGATAGTGCGGTGTGCAGTGGTGCTCCGGACAGTGCTGACCCTTGGCGACAGCTCCGGAGTAGTGCTTTAACTGTCTGGTGGTGAAAAACACAGACAATTACACAGATAAACACAACAAAACACAACACGTAATTTTCTTTAACAACGAGAGCTCCTCTCTCGATCCTTCTCTCTCCAAACGTTAACCCAAACGAAGGAAAAGATCAGCGTTACCCTGGCCCCTATATGTAATCCCGCATGATATCTAGGTAAACGGTTGCAGCTGCCTTATTACTTGCAGCTGCCCCTCGTTTACCTTTCAAGTCAATACGGTCTTACAACAGAGTCTCGCTTCTTTCCAGGCTGACCCACTTCCCGGTCCCGGAAACGAACTGTCAGGCCAGCCCTTCCAGATACTTCTCCTCCCGTTCTTTAGCGCCCTCACAGGTCGGGAGGAAGATTTATCACCAGAACTCGTATTTCTGTCACAGGAATGTACCACAAATCCTCAACAATCCACCTCTAAACCCGGACTCTCCATCCTCGCTGTTCCGCTTCAGTGGCTAGTTGAGCATACCTTTCATACGCCTCATCCACAGCACCCTCCCATGGCACCGTTAACTCTACCAGATGAACAAGGCATGCTGATCCAGACCATAAGATAATATCTGGTTGAAGGTTAGTGGTGGCACTCACGTGGGAAAATAAGTCGTTGTCCAACATCTGCCAGCATTTTCCAGTCTCTAGCAGCTTCCAGTTGTCCTAAACAAGGTTTTTAATACCTCTCTCGGTGGTTGCTCCCCTGGACAGAGAAATGTTGTTCTTCATGTGTCATACATTGCTGGCATTGGTGGCAACCTGTTGGTCATGCTGCACTTGTCTTCCAATGCCAAGGCTAAACATTGCAGCACCTGGTCATGATGCCAAGTAAACCGTCCTTGGCTAAGACCCACCTTACATCCTGTCAAAATGTGTCAAATGTAGCTGGCGAGGAACACAAAGGACACCACGGATCCTCTCCTACCCATAGATTAAGGTTCTTTATTGGTGGGAGAACATCCTATGTTGACCAGATGAAGAAACTGATCCTGCTCTGTTCCATTGTCCATAGATCTCACCAGCCGATCTTGCGTTGTTCCACACTCTCCCATCTCATCCATTCTCCCTGCTTGGCCTGGGAAACTGCCTTTACGCACCTCATCCTCTCCTCCTGCTTTTGCACCTCGTTGACTACCAGCTTCCTCCGTTGAGCTGGGGCTGTTTTGTGCCATGTAGGAGGAGCTGAACTGAGACCAAGGCCTCCTCTTCCATGCTGTACTTGCCCCATGATAATACGGATACGAAGGGCCGTCCACTTTTTTCCAGTTTTCAACACAGGTGCCGCCTCCCTCACACATTCGTCATGTGACTCTACCAATGTCATTTCCAATCGAACCTTGGCGCACTTAAACTCCTCGGTTAGAGTTGAGACTGGCAGCTGCAGTATCCCTTTACCATACAGTCCCACTCTGCTGAGGCAGCATGGAACTCCTAACCATTTCCTGACGTATGAACTGATTAACGCTTCCAGCTTCTCTAGTGTTGTCAAGGAAACCTCATACACAGTGAGTGGCCACAGAAGTCTTGGCAGTAGACCAAACTGAAAGCACCAGAGTTTAAGTTTGCCCATTAAAGTGCTGCTGTCTGTGCTCTTCATACCCTTGCACTGCTTGTTGTCTCACTTCTCCCACACGAACTGTGTCCTTTAGGTCCCCGTCAAACCATCTCCCAAGAATTTTCACAGGCTTGCCTTCCACGTTTAAAACGGGGAAACAGGGCGGAACTGACCGGTACTCATAGAATCTTTTTCTTTGGGTATAAAGACCCCACCTGCTCGGCACCATGCTTTTCATACAACGTGTTTTTCCATGCTACTTTCATCAATTTCCACAGGATTCGTAGAACACCAGGGGCACTCTTGTACACTCTGTACAGAACTCCATTAGGCCCAGGAGATGATGACGCCCCTTGCCGTTTTACACAGCTTGCTCTACTTTCCACTTAGGTGCGCAGTTCTCCATTTGGTATTCTGGTGGGATGTCTGAAGGAATCAACATAGGCTCCTGCCTTTTCTCTTTTACACTAGTTCATCTGACCGGGTTCACAAGGACCATCACTAGTTGTGTTTATGCAAGTCCTCCTCTCATCTATGACTGGGGTGCTGATATCCTGGGAACTGTGGTTTGCTTCCTGTCACTGGATTTTATTCGACTGACTTTATAAAAGATACTGATCAATGCGAGGCCCATGTCCTTTCTCCCTCAAGCAGACTATTCTAGACATATACTAGAATGCTTTACACAGTATGGTCTCATAATGCAGGGTTTACTAATAGAAGTAACATTTGTAGGATGTCAAGAGCTTACGGTAAACGGAATAGTATCTTGGCACGAACACTTGATTTTGAAAGAAACCTTAAAACAAGCCATTCAAATCAAATACAAACAGAAACTGATCTTTAGGGCTGTATGAAATATAATTTGCTTTTTCCACATTACGAACATTACAAGCCTATTCTGTCAAGTTTGCTCTTGAAAAAACAAAAAAATAATTAGAGGTTTTATATGCCAAACCCCAGCTACTCCTCAGGCAGCGATAACTTGGCCATTCATAGATTTATTTATTTATTTAGTCAATTCCGGATACATATGGGGGGGGGGGGGTGATAAAGGTCATTATGTCTTTTCATTAAAGGGTGAAGATCCATTTGCTTCTTTATTGTGTTCTATGTTGTTTGCTGTGGTGGTGTGAGCCTCTTGGCAAGTTGTCATTTGTTCTCAAGGACTCATCTGGATAAATAAAGGTTTTGATTGATTGGTTGTTTTCAGCACACTGGTGTTGCTGGTAAGGCTGTGCTGAGACTCATACTTGGAATTGTCTTTAACACTAGAAGCGTTCCGGAATGTAATGCGCCCGCCCATACGTGACTTTTCCCAAATACATGCATTAGACATACTGACGGCGTTTGAGCCGCATATTCATAAGACATTGATAATTATAAGCACGTTTACCTACAAGAGCCAAAACTGGTCATTTTTCACCGGTTATTTCAATACATATTTTGGCAAGCACTATGGATCAGAAAAGGGCAGAGACAGATGCCCCTTCTGGCAGTGCTGCAGCCTCTGCACCCACAAGCAAGAGGAAACAGTGCCAGCTTGCAAAATGCAATGACAACAAAACTGTGGATGTCTGCGCCGGTTGTGGAAGGCCGTGTGCGGTAAATGCTCAGGGAAAGTGGAGGAGCGTGTATTGTGTGTGGACTGTACAGGTTAGAAAGCTGCCAGGTATGCAGGCTAAATAAATGTCATGTAAATAGTTAATTGTATTATAGTTATTTATGTTTTGAAGTAGTGCATTATATACTATTTTAAAAAAAGGCCCTTTGATGTTATTTTTACAAAATAGTTACTAGTGAAAGGTTTCTTTTATTTGTTTTAAGTTTTTCTTGTTTTGTACTGCTCCTTTTGAAAAAAAAAATATATGTGTTTTGTTTTCCATTTAAATTTGGTGTTTCTGCTATGCAAATGTTTGATGTTCATAAATAAAACATTTGAGTTTTATATGATCGTTTGTCTTTCATTATCATATTACAGCTGTTTAAAAAGCTACTGGTTAAAATGACCGGTTTGGCGCTTCTAGTGTTAATAAGTATTTATGGGCAGGTTTTAAACAAATCAGTTCATTAACGTGTTGATTTAAAAGAGGAAAGGTGGTCACGGCCTCGGCCAGCCATAAAAATGTCAGCGCCCAAAATGAGGAAAAAAATTGTTCCCCCATCAGCTTTTTAGACACTCAATGCGGAACTTGCCATTGATTCGTACTCCGTTTTAAAGGCGAGGGAAGGACAGCTTTTCACATCAATGCATTGATTTATTCAATACCTGGTCATAAAGCATGTGTACGAGTAGCAGCACAGCCCTAGTTGCAGGTAACGCTTCGATCTATTCAAAATCTCAGCCAACCCCCCAGCATGGTGCTGTGCAGGAGCACTGTGTTGCTGGAGGTGCTGTCACTCAATGTGTTTAATGGAGGTCCTGAATACTCGGTGTGTGTTAAAGTTCCTAAGGCAATATTTGAAAGAGCAGTTGCCGAGTCTGCTATCTTGCTCAATTACAAAAAAAATAAATAAATAATAATTCAAATCTGGCATTGCAATAATACCATCTTGACTAATGAACCCCCCCCCCCTCCCCCCCCCCCCTCCCTTTCTTCTGTCCTGCACACGATAACTAGAAACACACATTTCCTCATAGTAGGTATTTAGATTTGAAAAACAAGACCGATACAAAAAAAGACTGCGAACGCTGCAGGGTTGAAAGCCAACTGCATTCGCCAAACCACACCGTCAAAACACCCAGTTGATGCACATTAACATTACAGATGAACAAGACAGAATCTGACCAAAAACTTAAAACACACTTCTTTTTTATTTCAAACTTATTTAACTTTTGTAAACAAGTCTTTGTGTATTTTTTTAAGCCTATGCCCATGTGTTAACCATCATCTCCAATTTATTCCATGAGCATTTTAGTGGAGGAAGTGCAGTGTACAGACTGTGTGAACTCAGAACAGCAGAGTGGCAGAAATCCTAGCTCTGGGGACCCAGCGCTCCCTCACAGCTTTCAGTCATGGGAAGCTGCAGTAACCACAATGATAGGCCCTGTTCAGAACACAAGTTTCAATAAAATCACTGGATTGAAAACATGGCTAAAACACTGGAGACGACATTAGCATTTTTTATTATAATTTTTTTTAATAGTTTTACATTTTACTGCTTTAAACTTGGTGCTTATCCTAGCTGGCATGTTCTATTATCATGGGATTGTATGTAATGAATAAAGAATCAAATTATCGGTTCAGGCATCTCTTACATAGAAACACTGTGTTCTCTTCATAAGCCACCAGCTGTTTCATACAAGATACATCCAGAATCTTAATACAGAATATATGTAGCAGTGAAGTTATGTGCAGGCAAAGGTTCCCCAAGGCTTAAAACCATCTTAGGAAGTTATTTCTTTACACACACACACACACACGTACACACACACACAGAGTAGAATATCCAAACTCTAACTAAACATGGCAGTGTTGTACATTACAGTATGCTCCTCCACATCAGAGTGCAATTAAACAGACTGGACCCAACATCCTCACCAGAATTAAGAACATTTATCAAGTCATCATTTAACAGGCTATGACAAGACTAGGCTGGAAGAGCCTGCAGCTGTGTACACAAAGGCTCATTAGCAGCCTTCAGCTGCCAAAAACAAGTTTACATGAACTTAATTGACCGCTGGGTTACTTACTGACGCCGTGTAAACACTGCCTGCTGGATCCCAGATCTGTGCTCCTAATGCTGGGGAAGGGAAGAAGGGGTGATTGGGAAAGAAGCTTTGAGTGAGGTGACTGAACCAGCCGCTCACAAATCTCTGCTCAAGGTCTGCCTAATTAAACTGCTCTTACCATATATTTAAACCCGTATCTGTTCTGTGGAGGGATGCTGATTCCAGGCTGGAGAAAGCACAGGGTGGTGCACGCACGCACATATATATACAGGCTCGCTACACTAACACTGTTACACCGGGATCATTCACAAACCAAGATAGCAGTGATGTTTCTCATCTTCACATATACCCAAAGCCACTGTAAATGACATGATCCATAACCAAACTTACAGGCCTACGACAGTCATGAATGATGTAACCCGTCCAAGCTGCAGCACTTGCGGCTTGACCAATCAGGAGCCTGAAGCAAAGTTAACATTTCATGACTGGAAATTCAAAAGGCATTCATTCAAGACGACTTTTATTTTTGAAATGATGGATTTGACCAGAGTACCATCGTCCCTCAAGGAGTGACTGAACCTGTACACCCATCAAAACTTAAGCCAAGAACATTATGCTGGCGAGGGGACAAAGTTAAAAAGACTGGGCAGTGGAGAGGCTCCTTCATCGTCAAAGGAGGAGGAGGAAGTGACCCAGTCAGGAGAGGTCTTTTATGCTTCATGTTACCCAGGCTGCACCACCATTCCTCTGTCCTTTCCTGTTCCCTGGGTTCCTCTATCAGCCCTCTTTGGTATTCACTGGCCCCTGTAGGTTCACTTTGAGAAGCACGCTTGCACCATTTCTGCTCTTCAGTTTAAAAGTTACTGTCCACTGGGATGGAAATTTAAACTGGGGATGAAATGAGAACTCTCCCACTGCTACCAACTGCTGCAAACAGAAATCTGGCATACTTCAACGTACAGCGAATTCAGTGTTTTATGGCACCTGTTAAGAGCTGTTGATTTTAATCCTTTCAGTCCTGAATTATTTTTGTCGAGCTGAAGAATAAAACTCCTTTACTGGGTATACATGAAAACAGGACAAACAGTATTTTTTACATATATTTCTACACTACCTCAGACTGGGATCTAGGAGTCCCATGAGGTTACAACATGATTTCCAGCGGTGTAGGTTAACATACGGCGCCAAAATTAAGGTCGCGCCAGGACTGAAAGGATTAAAGACCGCAGTCAATCTGAGACAACATAAGGATTGGGAATTGGAAGCAATCTTGATAGCTGCAGGAATGTACTGGTGTACAAGAGGGTTCAGTCCTCAAGGTCTTTCTCTGCACAAACTCCCAGTTCCACAGCAAGCATTCTTGTCATGGAACTCATCACCACTCTCTTTGAGAACGTAAACCAAAACCCTATTCGCTTTTTAGAGACGGCTTTTGAAGCACAGTATCCAGGGACCAGGCACAGGAGAGCTGGTTTCTGGTGAGTCACCCATTGTAACTACGTCTCAAATGGTTTATATTCCAGGAACTGAGAGGCTGGACACTGTGAGCTAGAAACCAAATAAATAAAATGTGCCATGGCTCCCTGAGAGAATATCAAAGAGAAATAAAACAAGGAAGCACAGCCTGGGACTGTTTTACTAGTTTTACTGATAGATCCATTCGATTACTCTAGAAACCTTTCCACGGACAGAGCTGCATGAACCCATCATTTGGACTGAGATCTCCACAGCAAGTGGGTACAGTCACCCCACTGACTGTCACCTCTACATGTTGTCATAAAAGGGAACTGTGTTGCAAATGTCAAAGTAATAATAAATCCTATAGCATATTTCCTAGTAAAGTAATAGAAAATGGAATTGAATTCTTATTAATTTAGTTATGGTTGCTCGTTTACTGCAGTATCAGGCAGATCCACTGGAATTGGGTCAATCCTTTGCGTTTGCAGTTAACAATACCAAATCAGCAGAGCTTCATGCATCTAGATTCTGCATCACTTTTAAACCCAAGTTTTAAAGACAGTTTACAAATAACCTGGGAAAGAAAAACCCCAGAGTAATACATCACGCACGCCTGCGGGACCGGGAAACAGAGCCCCAGATTAGCAGAGACCACAGGATATAAATAACCTCACCAACATGTGGGTGGAATTCATCCAGATTTGTGTATATACCTATGAAGAAAAAAACCTGGTTCTCATCCCTGTGCTTCATCACAGAGTCGCTGCCTGTACAACACAAACATATTCATGTGCAAACTAAAGCAACGCTAGTATTACTCCTCCCGTCCCTTTCATTAGCTTAAGTTAAAATTTCCATTCCTATCGTGACTTGAATGATTTACTATTTTAAGCTGTTTTTTTTTTTTTATGACAAATGTTTGACGACGTCTTTTTCCCCATGGAAGACATTTGTCATGGAATTTTAGTTTTTTAGTATATCTAAAAATTCAGCACTACTGATCGTTTAACAGCTATGGATGGCATATTTTAAGCTTGCCATTGTCTCCAATACCCCTTACCTCTCCAATCTGTAATTCTGTCTTAACTTCTCTGGTGTAGAGTCTTTCTGAGCGTGTGTCTTTACTACCAATACAATACAATACAAAACAAATTTCTATAGCACCCTTTCATCACAAGGATCCCAAAGCGCTTCACACACTTCAACACCAACGCTGTCTGCCACAGTGCCACTTGTCAACATCCTATAAACCCGAGGAGCGATAAATACAAGCTAAGAGACAACACCAGGACTCTGCTGTGGTTTCGGAGTGACAATCTATGAATGAACGAACTAAAATTAAACCCAAATCTAAAATCGCCATGACCAGGGAGCTCTTAAAAGAGCCACATAAAATAGACATATTGCTAAAGAAGAACAGCTGCACAAAGTGATTATCCGAATCAAGCTCTCCACAGACGAGGGTTATTGGTGTGGAAAGAGGTAAATTTACCATTCCAAGCGAAACGAGTGAAGAAACAGCTGCTTGGGTTTGTGTGGATTGCTGTTCCCCACAGTCAAAGAACATCAGCAAATCATAACAAATCCAAGCAGCTGTTTGTTCGCTTGTTTCACTCTGAGTGCCAATTTACCTGATCAACACCAATGACCCTCGGCTGATTTGTGTGGAGAGCTCAAGCTCAAGATGCATTGGATAGTCCTGTCGCATTTGATTGAATTTGCAGAACTGTAGCTGGGAACATCAATAAACCACTCCTGGGGGAAACACTGAAAGATTCAGGAAAGCCACTGTAAATGTAGGTTTTTCTGTGGTCTATTCATATTGTATATTATTTCAGTGTTCCCCCTGACTATTTGATGTCACTGAAACGAGAAAGATTTGATTTTTTTGCTCCACCTGTGAAAATATAAAATCTATAAAAGGTCTAGCCAAAATAATAAATCATATAGCATATTTCCTACTAAAGTAATAGAAACTTAAATTGAATCATTATTAAATTTAGTTATTACTGCAGCACGGGTTATGGGCAGATATCCGCTGGACACCCGATACTGGAACTGATCCCTAACCTCTGCAGGCATGTTTGTTTTTTTCTCTTTTTAAAACCCATTAGCTACCAATGAATATAAATGGAGCTCACACCAATCCCCCTCCTCCTATACAAGTACAGATCACATGTGCTTGTATACTAGTCAAAAAAAGTTTACTACTAAAAATTGTTGCTGACCGATTAAAACGACCTACGAACTATCGTAGAGCACCAAACTAGTCCACCTGCCAAATGAACTGTTAATTAAACACGTTGCCAGTTGTTTGCATGGCAGCCCATAGATTATCTCACCAGTGCTTAGGAAAGCCCCTGCTGCAGTCATCTGCAATGCATTTCTATCTGGAGGCTGTAGTGCACAGAGCAGTCCAGTGGAGGGACATTCAACAACACAGGAACAGAGGTGGGATGGGCAGTAAAAACCAACACCTCCAGCATGGTCCATTCAGAGGCTGGAGCCAGTGGAGGGGTGGAGGTGGACTAGGTGTGAGAGAAGGGTGGAAACCCATCAAACCTACAGTATACTGCAGGGACGTGACCCATTCAGAGACTGGAGCCAGTGGAGGGGTGGAGGTGGACTAGGTGTGAGAGAAGGGTGGAAACCCATCAAACCTACAGTATACTGCAGGGACGTGACCCATTCAGAGACTGGAGCCAGTGGAGGGGTGGAGGTGGACTAGGTGTGAGAGAAGGGTGGAAACCCATCGAACCTACAGTATACTGCAGGGACGTGACCCATTCAGAGACTGGAGCCAGTGGAGGGGTGGAGGTGGACTAGGTGTGAGAGAAGGGTGGAAACCCATCGAACCTACAGTATACTGCAGGGACGTGACCCATTCAGAGACTGGAGCCAGTGGAGGGGTGGAGGTGGACTAGGTGTGAGAGAAGGGTGGAAACCCATGGAAACAACTACAGCGTACTGCAGGGCACACTGCTGCTCTTTATCATGGCACTGTTGATCTGTCAATTAAGGTAAATCAGATGAGTAAGCAAGAGCACATCCACTGAGTCTTTTGCACCTCGAGAACTTGATATTTGAATTGGATGATGAGATATCAAAACACACAAAAAAAAAAAAAAACCCAAGGAGAGCCTTAGGAAATTACGTCTTTCTCCTCTCCCCGCCACGTCCATTTCCAGTATTTATTAATCATTAATGCAGTGGGTCAAGTTCAAACTCATTCTGACAACACACTCCGCTTTGTTCCCCTTCTGGCAATCATGTTATTGCTATCACTGAAACTCTTTAGTGAAATGTCTGGCAATCGTGTTACTGCTCTCACTGGAACTCTTTAGTGAAATGTCTGGCAATCGTGTTACTGCTCTCACTGGAACTCTTTAGTGAAATGTCTGGCAATCGTGTTACTGCTCTCACTGGAACTCTTTAGTGAAATGTCTGGCAATCGTGTTACTGCTCTCACTGGAACTCTTTAGTGAAATGTCTGGCAATCGTGTTACTGCTCTCACTGGAACTCTTTAGTGAAATGTCTGGCAATCGTGTTACTGCTCTCACTGGAACTCTTTAGTGAAATGTCTGGCAATCGTGTTACTGCTCTCACTGGAACTCTTTAGTGAAATGTCTGGCAATCGTGTTACTGCTCTCACTGGAACTCTTTAGTGAAATGTCTGGCAATCATGTTACTGCTCTCACTGGAACTCTTTAGTGAAATGTCTGGCAATCGTGTTACTGCTCTCACTGGAACTCTTTAGTGAAATGTACAGCTTTACTGGAAGGGTCACGAGTCAGGACCTGTTAGGAACGCGTCCCGGGTTCAATCATTAACGTGAAGAAAACTGTCCAGCACAGTCCACTGCACCTGCCAACGCTTAATACTGCAGTGAAGGGAGTGACGCTGGCTCACTGTAGCATGGACATATTTACAGGGTTAACTGAGCCATGCTTATCCACAGTGTGACTGCTGCCCAGGAATGTGTTTATTAATACTGCAGTGAAGGGAGTGACGCTGGCTCACTGTAGCATGGACATATTTACAGGGTTAACTGAGCCATGCTTATCCACAGTGTGACTGCTGCCCAGGAATGCGTTTATTAATACTGCAGTGAAGGGAGTGACGCTGGCTCACTGTAGCATGGCCATATTTACAGGGTTAACTGAGCCATGCTTATCCACAGTGTGACTGCTGCCCAGGAATGCTCTCTTATTCAGAGGGATGCGTGTCCACCTTCGCATTCCAGGAACGAGACCCGATGCTTGAAGAATGTCCCCTGCATTTTCAACACTGCAAACTTGGAATTCTCCAACTCCTATTGCAAGCTTATGAATATAATACTCCTCCAAAACATGATGATGCATTCTAGATCTCAAGGATGTAAAATTATTATTACTGTTATTATTGTTATGATGATGATGATGATGATGATGTGTGGATTAAAGAAGCGGAGCCACATAGATCATTTACAAGGGAGGACAGAGTTAAAGTACAGAGTGCTGACAATAATTACAGTGAATTTTACCTAGTATATATTGCCATCATTGTGTTGATCCCAGGTCTTTCTATATGAAAATGCACACATTACAGTAAAGGTGAATTTGATTTTTTTACTGGTAGTTTTTTTTGAAGCTGTTAGTGAAGAAAGCATATTGAACGCTCCTTATAGATGCTACAATGCTACACTTCTGGTCAACTTTGAGATGTTGCATGAAGGAAGTCAACTTTAAAAAATCACGTCAGTCGAAGGGAAAGCAGTGATTGGCAGTCGAATGTGAGCTACGCTAGTCTGGGAGTTTGAGTTTATTATAAAGACATTAAAACGGCAAACAGCAGTACACTGTTGTGGGCAAACACAATTCCTCCATTATGTTAACATTGTGCCAGCGAGTCAAGAGCAGAATGGCAACAGTTAAGTTGCGTTATCAAATCTCATTCACCTTCATCAGAGGCCTGACAGCTCCCAGCTTCCTCCCTCCATGCGGAAAATTCCAGCTCAGCTCAAGTGGAACAGTCGAAAGCCTAAGCACATTCCTGCCAGCCAACCAAATAAAGGAAAGAGAACGCCAAAGCAAAACAGTAAACCACCCCTGCCCCTCGCCTACCAGCCCACTCAGAACTGCTGCTGCTGCTCATCCAAGCTGTCTGCCTATCGGCCTGTCAAGCTTTATTCCAGTCCTGGTACAAGTCACCTTGTTATGGGAGTGACATATTTTCCAAGAACTGTGTCAAAACAGGTCCTTGAGTAATACTTCAATGTGCTAAATATACTCCATAGTTTTACTGTACTAGAAGTTGCTTGGCTATATTTATGTGATGCATTCCCATGCAGTGGTATAACCAGGTTAAACCCACAATATATCACAAATAGGACTTGTATCTTCATGAAGTCTGCAACTCGTTTCCCAGGCTTTGCTACTTAACGTGAGGCATTTAAATGTATTCTTTGTTTCTAATAATCTGCATTAAACACTGATCCTGACAGAGTGCAAACATTAATGAGAGTGTGTGAGCTGGATGTCAATCACATGTTGCAACCGGGCTTATCCACACAATTCTCCAATAGAAACGAAAACTTTTACATCCTTCTGCTTCCGTCTTAATAGCACTTTATTACGGGTCCCCGTTGAAGGTCTTTTGTTCTTTGCTTGTAATTTATACTTCAACATGGAGATGTTTCAAAGACAGCACTACACCAACAAATTCTTCCATTTCTCATGGATACCATCCTTCTGCATGATTTCATCTACTCTCTTCTGTGCCGTGACAGCAGCCTGTCCTCTGATTCTTCCATTTCTCATGGATACCATCCTTCTGCATGATTTCATCTACTCTCTTCTGTGCCGTGACAGCAACCTGTCCTCTGATTCTTCCATTTCTCATGGATACCATCCTTCTGCATGATTTCATCTACTCTCTTCTGTGCAGTGACAGCAGCCTGTCCTCTGATTCTTCCATTTCTCATGGATACCATCCTTCTGCATGATTTCATCTACTCTCTTCTGTGCCGTGACAGCAACCTGTCCTCTGATTCTTCCATTTCTCATGGATACCATCCTTCTGCATGATTTCATCTACTCTCTTCTGTGCCGTGACAGCAACCTGTCCTCTGATTCTTCCATTTCTCATGGATACCATCCTTCTGCATGATTTCATCTACTCTCTTCTGTGCCGTGACAGCAACCTGTCCTCTGATTCTTCCATTTCTCATGGATACCATCCTTCTGCATGATTTCATCTACTCTCTTCTGTGCCGTGACAGCAACCTGTCCTCTGATTCTTCCATTTCTCATGGATACCATCCTTCTGCATGATTTCATCTACTCTCTTCTGTGCCGTGACAGCAGCCTGTCCTCTGATTCTGGCCCAACTAGAGATGGAATGACAAATAAATAAATAAATAAATAAACTTGATCCTTTAGTGTTGACCCCACTTGGATACTGGAGAGAGTCCAGCGAGGAGCAGCCAGACTTATCCCAGGTCTTAAAGAACTGAGCTACGGAGATAGGTTGAAATAACTGAATTTATGTAGCCTGGAAGAATTAGAGGGGATGTGATAGAAGTCTTTAAAACCTTAAAAGTCAGTTGGCATAATTAACCAGAACAAATACTTTAAGCACAGTACAGAAACCAGGACAGAATTAGGACACAGGGAAGGAGACTCTTCTTCACACAGAGAATGGTGAGGGGGTGGAATGGGCTACCTGGCCATGTTGCTGAAGGAGACTCTTCTTCACACAGAGTGGTGAGGGGGTGGAATGGGCTACCTGGCCATGTTGCTGAAGGAGACACTTCTTCACACAGAGTGGTGAGGGGGTGGAATGGGCTACCTGGCCATGTTGCTGAAGGAGACACTTCTTCACACAGAGAGTGGTGAGGGGATAGAATGGGCTACCCGGCCATGTTGCTGAAGGAGATTCTTCTTCACACAGAGAGTGGTGAGGGGGTGGAATGGGCTACCTGGCCATGTTGCTGAAGGAGACTCTTCTTCACACAGAGAGCAGTGAGGGGATGGAAAGGGTTACCTAGTCATGTTGCTGAAGGAGACACTTCTTCACACAGAGTGGTGAGGGGATGGAATGGGTTACCTAGTCATGTTATTGAAGGAGACACTTCTTCACACAGAGAGTGGTGAGGGGATGGAATGGGTTACCTGGCCATGTTGTTGAAGGAGACTCTTCTTCACACAGAGAGTGGTGAGGGGATGGAATGGGCTACCTGGCCATGTTGTGGAGGCAAAATCACTTGGATCCTTTAAGAGACCAAACTTGACAAAGTTTTGAAATCAATCAGCTACTAGGAACCGGACAAGCTTAGATGGGCCAAATAGCCTCCTCTCGTTCACAAACTTTCTTATGTTCTACTGATATGAGGCAGTTTTGACACAGCTGTCCAAAACTAACCACGTAACAACAAGGACATGCCATCCATCTGCTATCCAAGTCCACATCCAAACAAATGTAATTGAAGCCCGCAGCTTGTGTAACTCTGGCGCCCTCTTGTGCTGGGACTGATGCACACATACAATACTCCTCTCCCGCTGAGAAAGCAGACGGTGAAGCCGGGGCTTTATATCCCTGTATGATAGTCTACACACATGTTGCCTCTGATTTCAACGACCTGCCCTGTTCTGCAGTCAGTATTCAAATCGGTTACAGATCTTTTAAGAACACATACTATATAAAAGAATGCTTGCAGTTTGGCAATCCTAATGCCTGTTATTTATTTGAATTTTATTTTTTTTTTAAACTCCTATTTATGGCTTAATAAGGACAGAAACAGCCAACCGCAGATGGTCACACTCATTCTGATAATATTTGTAAAATCTTCACTAAGAAAAAAAAATAAATGTGGGAAATCGCTGAAATGTACGCCTGTTCCCATCAATCTGCCAAAATAGAAGCAGCTCTCATCAACATCACTAACCAGGCTCTGTGTGTCCTGTAAACAGAGAACATTGCAAAATGTACCTTTAGGAACCCAATGCTGCTGCAGTTTAATCTCATGGGAAACAAATCAGAGGTGGCATTATTGTGAAAGCGTGAGCCAGCAAGTGTACTGAGCAATCAGGCCTTTCACCCCAGGGGCAAGCTGCCACTGGCATGGACAGCAAGTACTGTGCTTGTTCTATTAGGTGCTGGTTTGAATGAAAAACAGAGTCGCCACCTTTCAATGTAGAACTGTAAGACGTTGCGTCGGGATGAGGACTGGATTTTATTAAACGGAAATTGTGAGGCTTTTCTAAGAAAGGGCAGTTGGGAATTGTGAGTTACCACCAGAACAGACTGAGCCAGAAATAATTCAAAGATTACTAATAAAACAACTTTGTACAGACAGCTGCATTACATTTAAGAAAATAAATAAATAGGAAGTATATAATATTAATAATAGATAGATAGATATTATTTTATTTTTTTGATAATGTGATTCATTTACTCAATAATTCTTAACATAATTGAAATTATGGAATACCAAAATAAATTAGACCATTTTGCATTGAAAGGATAAGATGTTGTTAATACTCTTGGGCACTACAATAAAGTTTTAACTGCAGTACAATGAGATCAAACAAGTTTTTTTATATATATATATATATATATATATATATATATATATATATATATATATATATATATATATATATATATATGATAGATGGATAGCTAGATAGAGATAAATGAGATAGATAGATGAGATAGAGAGATAGAGAGATACAGGGCTCTCCCCAGGAATTCTGTACAGCCGGGCGGCAGAACATTAGAGCTGGGAGCACTTTTAACGGAAAAATAAACTTGCCTTAAATATATAATACGACAAAGAATTTGAATAATGTGTTGTCTTTCGTTGACTATATCTGGTTGCTCTTTTTTATGTTCTACACATTTTTTGAATGCAACTATTCATTTTAACCATTTTTTTTTTTTTCACAGCAGTACTCACACACGTTTGGTCACCATCATAACTGTTGCATGAAACTAGACTAATAATCCAGCACCTCTGCACTTAGCATTTGTAATTGTATATCAGCTGACAGGTGTTCCGCTGATATCCCATCATGCCTTTCTTCTTAAAGGTGTACAGCCTCTATAAACCTCCAATATCTCTCACAAGCACCTGGGTACATAGTTTTATGATATCACAACAAAAGGAATACGCCTTTATTTTTGGTGCATATGTAAAGCTATTATGTAATATATCAGCTTACAGTACAATAATACGACAAAAAATGGACAACGATAATACCCGAAAATCTTAATATTTTTAATAAAAGTAGCCAGCGCAAATACAGTCTAACGTTTTAGCCTCTTGAAGTGCTTAACACAGAAAACCCGCCCCTTCAACGCTCTGATTGGTTAAATGTTGTGTCAAGACGTAACACAACTGTCATGTGGTTCGAAGATTTTTTTTTTTTTCACCCAGCAACGTGCAAGTGATCTAGTCTGCTGGAAGCGCAATGAATCCTTACTGTTAAAGGCACAGTAGCATCTGCAAGACGGGCGGATCGGGTGGGGGAGAACCTTGAGAGATTATACAGTGTATATATATATATATATATATATATATATATATATATACACACACACACACACACACACACACACACATACATACATATACACACACATACAAACACTGATGCACAATGAAAACACAACAGTCTAAGTTTTACAACAATAGCTCATTGGGCAAATACATAATGTTATTTACATTTTAAATAGTGAGCAAATAGGTTTGTTGATTGTTTGAGTAAGAACATAAAAACATAAGAAAGTTTACAAACGAGAGGAGGCCATTCAGCCCATTTTGCTCATTTGGTTGTTAGTAGCTTTAGTAGCTTAAGGATCCCAGGGTTTCAGCTTCAACAACATTACTGGGGAGTTGGTTCCAGACCCCTCACAATTCTCTGTGTAAAAAAGTGCCTCCTATTTTCTATTCTGAATGCCCCTTTATCTAATCTCCATTTGTGACCCCTGGACCTTGTTTCTTTTTTCAGATCAAAAAAGTCCCCTGGGTCGACATTGTCTATACCTTTTAGGATTTTGAATGTTTGAATCGGATCGCCGCGTAGTCTTCTTTGTTCAAGACTGAATAGATTCAATTCTTTTAGCCTGTCTGCATACGACATGCCTTTTAAACCCGGGATAATTCTGGTTGCTCTTCTTTGCACTCTTTCTAGAGCAGCAATATCCTTTTTGTAACGAGGTGACCAGAACTGAACACAATATTCTAGGTGAGGTCTTACTAATGCATTATAAAGTTTTAACATTACTTCCCTTGGTTTAAATTCAACACTTCTCACAATATATCCAAGCATCTTGTTGGCCTTTTTTATAGCTTCCCCACATTGTCTAGATGAAGACATTTCTGAGTCAACATAAACTCCTAGGTCTTTTTCATAGTTCCCTTCTTCAATTTCAGTATCTCCCATATGATATTTATAATGCACATTTTTATTGCCTGCATGCAATACTTTACACTTTTCTCTATTAAATGTCATTTGCCATGTGTCTGCCCAGTTCTGAATGCTGTCTAGATCATTTTGAATGACCTTTGCTGCTGCAACAGTGTTTGCCACTCCTCCTATTTTTGTGTCGTCTGCAAATTTAACGAGTTTGCTTACTATACCAGAATCTAAATGATTAATGTAGATTAGGAATAGCAGAGGACCTAATACTGATCCCTGTGGTACACCACTGGTTACCTCGCTCCATTTTGAGGTTTCTCCTCTAATCAGTACTTTCTGTTTTCTACATGTTAACCACTCCCTAATCCATGTGCATGCATTTCCTTGAATCCCTACTGCGTTCAGTTTGAGAATTAATCTTTTATGCAGGACTTTGTCAAAAGCTTTCTGGAAATCTAAATAAACCATGTCGTATGCTTGGCAATTATCCATTGCATGTTGCATCCTCAAAAAAGTCAAGTAGGTTAGTTAGACACGATCTCCCTTTCCTAAATGCATGCTGACTGTCTCCCAGGATATTGTTACCATATAGGTAATTTTCCATTTTGGATCTTCTTATAGTTTCCATAAGTTTACATATAATAGAAGTCAGGCTTATTGGTCTGTAGTTACCTGGTTTTGTTTTGTCTCCCTTTTTGTGGATCGGTATTACGTTTGCTATTTTCCAGTCTGTCGGTACAACCCCTGTGTCAAGAGACTGTTGCATGATCTTGGTTAGAGGTTTGTAAATAACTTCTTTCATTTCTTTGAGTACTATTGGGAGGATCCCATCCGGCCCAGGGGATTTGTTTATTTTAAGAGCTCCTAGTTCCTTTAACACTTCTGCCTCTGTTATGCTAAAGTTATTTAAAATTGGATAGGAACAGGTCGACATGTGGGGCATGTTGTCCGTGTCCTCCTTTGTAAAAACCTGTGAAAAGTAATCATTTAATATATTTGCTATTTTTTTTTCTTCATCTATGATTTTGCCATTTGTGTCTCTTAGACATTTAACCTCCTCTTTGAATGTTCTCTTGCTGTTCTAATATTGAAAAAACATTTTGGAATTGGTTTTAGCCCCTTAGCAATATTGATTTCTATCTCTCTCTTGGCCTTTCTAACTTCCTTTTTTGACTTGTGTTTGCAGTTCCAAGTACTCTTTCTGTGTACTTTGTTTTTGGTCCTTTTAAACGCTCTGTAAAGTGCCTTTTTCGCTGAATATTTTTTTAATTGATCTATTAAACCATTTTGGCCATTTTGTTTTAGATTTAGATTTGTCTACTTTTGGGATGTAATTGTTTTGTGCATCTAGTACTACATTTTTAAAAAACAGCCATCCTTTTTCTGTGGATGTTTTCTCTCTTTTACTCCAATCTACTTCTGTTAGTCTCTGTTTCATACCTTCATAGTTTGCTTGTCTAAAATTGTAAACCTTAGCTTTAGTCATTACTTTTAGGGTTTTAAAAAATACTTCAAATGAGACCATGTTGTGGTCTGAGTTTGCCAATGGCTCTCTGACCTCTGTTTTAGTTATTCTGTCTTTGTTATTTGAAAAGACTAAATCAAGGCATGCCTCCCCTCTAGTCGGTGCCTTGACAAATTGCGTTAGGAAGCAGTCATTTGTCATTTCCACCATTTCAATTTCGTCCATCGTGCTCCCCACCAGGTTCTCCCATTTTATACAGGGAAGTTGAAATCCCCCATTAGTATGGCTTCTCCTTTGCTACACGCATTTCTAATGTTAGAGTAGTATTGTTCCTTGGGATAACAAAATACTGAACTCAAGTCATATTATTTCATAAAGAGGTTCTCAGTGTTTGGTATTTGCGTTGAGTTAAAATTGCCAAAAATTAGTTGATTAAGAATCTGTATAAATAGCCATTCAAAAACACATGATTTTAATTAACGCAAGAACAGCGAAAGATACGACCATGCCCCGCTTGAGTAATGAAGATCGCCTGGTTGCTATCGGCATGATTGAAGGCGGCCTGTCTGTGAGAGAAGTTGCCCGGAGAATGAGATGTGCTCCTTCAACAAACAGCAGACTAGTCCAGAGAAACCAGCTCTGTGAGGGACTGGCCACGTCCTGGAAGGCAGAGGGTCACCACATCGGCCCACCACGTCATGGTGAGCGTTGTGCTGACTGTTGTGTTGTTCAAGCCAACTGGTGGGGCAGTCAAAGTGTGATGGATGTGGGGAGGAATCTCCTTTAACACAAGAATGCCTTTGATACAGATTGAGGGCATTCTTACTGCTCAGTGATACATTGACGAAGTCCTTGAGGCAACAGTTTTTCCGTTCCTGCAAGCCAATCTGGAAGTGTCGATTTTCCAGCAGGACAATGCAAGACCACAGAGTGCTAGGATTACAATTGCACGACTTCAAGAAAACAATGTCGAGGTCTTGCCGTGGCCAGCTTTTTCTCCTGACCCGAGTCCAATAGAACATCTGTGGGACCAAATCACCAGTGCCGTCCATAGGAGACAACCACGACCAGCCAACCTTCACCAGCTGGCTGCAGCTGCACAGGAAGAGTGGCGGAACATCCCTCAGCAGTCTATCCAGAGACTGATCAGGTCTATGCGTCAACGCTGCCAGGATCGTGTTAATGCTCAGGGAGGTCATACCGATACTAACTTTCTAATGTGTTAATTTTGACAGTGTGTCAAGTTTTATACTGAAAACTTATGATTCTTTGATATGTATTTTTGTTCACATTTTCTGTGATTTTGTTTGATATCTATGGTTAAAATATTTGATTAAATCCATTAGACCTGAGTGTTGCATTTCTTTTGTGCATCAGTATATACAGTGTGTGCGTGTGTGTATATATACAGTATATATATATATTTTTAGAGAGAGAGAGAGAGAGAGAGAGAGAGAGAGAGAGACACACACACACACACACACAGTCAAACCATCTCATGCGACCACCTTTATTTAGAGACCACTTTATTAATTCCTCCCAATGATATTTGTGCTTTTATTGAACTCTATTGAGCAACCACTACCTATGCGACCAGCAAGCACAATTCTCTTACCCAGCAACGGACTCTTAAGCACCCTTACACAGGGATATTGTTATAAGAAAAATATGGTTTTAAATGGGAAGTCCTAAATGCAAAGGAATACGGTAACCACTTTAGCAATCTTTTATCCATAATAAATAAAACAACAGCGCTCTCTTGTAAAGGAAGAGAGAACACGTGGAGAAACAAAAGGTCCTCCCAAGATGACAGGATTAAAGTTATTAAACTTGTAAAGAACTAGAAAGACACAGATACAGCATTTTCAAACAGAAAGAACTAGGGCTAGAAGTTTTAGGTTTTTATTTTTGTTCACGTGATCGTGTTTTGAGCAGATTCAATATCTTAATTAAACTGTTAATTACTAAACAAAGTATCTTCTTTTTACTCTGGTGTCCTGATTGACTTGCTGATTCTGTTTCACCACCTTCATTATTCAAACACAAGAGCAAGCAATGACATGAATCACTTCCCCTACATGCTACTTTAACTTGCATTTCCTTCTCGCACTTGCTTGGGAACTAGGTAGCTTCAATGTGTTTGTTTCATGTTGTGTTGTTCTTTCCCGCTAATTTAACAGAATGTTCTCAATTAGGATGTGGTGGCTTAAGACTTAAAGGCAAACCATTAAAAGGAAAATTCAAGCCATACTTATAAGAGTATGAAAACAATGTGCGCGGTAAATCGAGAAATATCTTATGTTTATGCTGGCGTTGGTTTCAGGATGCAATGAATCAACATGTACCTGACCTGAGACAGGCAAGCATTCATTACTTTCACTAAATAATTTGTTTTGTAAATGCATTATCTAAATGAATGTTATTTAATTACATACTTCCTTTTGTTCATATTACATCTGCTGGCTTTTACAGTGTATGTAAGACATACATGAATATAGGTAAGCATGTCAGAGACAGATAGAAAATTCTTAAGTTATGAGCCCTTTTAAGAAACCACCTGTGTTAAGAGGCCACTATTAGACTGTCCCTTGAGTGGTCTCTTAATACAGGTGTGACTGTATATAAATACATAATATCACCAAAACTGTCAATTCTGTAAGCGCATGAGTCATCTCTGTTGACGACGAACAACTTTCTGGATTTAATAACATTAAAGAAGTGTCTGTTGAGGCTGCAACTCATTACTACTGGAGGACTGGGCTGCATTACTGAATTATCGATTACAGGAATTGACAGATATTTAGTAATTAAGGGGTCTAAGTGAGGAATAATGAGCAATAGCTCTCCGTTACCTGATGATGAAGGGCACAAAGGGGGCCAGGCTCAGGGTGGAGGAGGTGCCGTCCATCGGGGAGGGGTACAGGCGCCCCAGTATCAGCAGCAGGAGGAAGAGGCAGGGATGCAGCTTCAGGACCCCCGAATCACTGATCAGGACAGAGACAATGACAGAGAGAGAGAAGTGAGTCAACAGGACCTCCTGAATCACTGAGCAGGACAGACAGACAGACAGACAGACAGAGAGACAGACAGAGACACAGAGAGAGAGAGAGAGAGAGAGAGAGAGAGAGAGAGAGAGAGAGAGAGAGAGAGAGAGACACAAAGTACAGGCTCAGGGAGCACAGCCTGGCCATCGAGACTGGCCGACACAGGCAGACATGGTTGCCCAAAGAGGACAGGCTGTGTGATCACTGTCAGCTCAATCAGGTCAAGACAGAGATACACGTTTTACTGCAGTGCACAAAATATAAGAATATAAGGGAAGACTTCTTCCCAAAAATACAACATCTCTGCACAGATTTCCCAGACTTGCCAGACCCAGAAAAACTCCCCATCCTCCCCGGAGAGCAGACAAGCTGTACAGGGAGTGACACTGAGGCTCCTCACACAGGGAGGAAAAGAAAAAAAAATAAAAAAAATATTATAGAATACATACCTACACACTATATATATATATATATATATATATATATATATATATATATATATATATATATATATATATAAATTGTATTATTACTTGTACTGTGATACTTGAAATGTATTTGCTTACGATTGTAAGTCGCCCTGGATAAGGGCGTCTGCTAAGAAATAAATAATAATAATATATACAGTACTGTGCAAAAGTTTTAGGCAGGTGTGAAAAAATGCTGTAAAGTAAGAATGCTTTCAAAAATAGACATGTTAATAGTTTCTATTTATCAATTAACAAAATGCAAAGTGAGTGAACAGAAGAAAAATCTACATCAAATCAATATTTGGTGTGACCACCCTTTGCCTTCAGCATCAATTCTTCTAGGTACACTTGCACACAGTTTTTGAAGGAACTCGGCAGGTAGGTTGGCCCAAACATCTTGGAGAACTAACCACAGTTCTTCTGTGGATTTAGGCAGCCTCAGTTGCTTCTCTCTCTTCATGTAATCCCAGACAGACTCGATGATGTTGAGATCAGGGCTCTGTGGGGGCCATACCATCACTTCCAGGACTCCTTGTTCTTCTTTACGTTGAAGATAGTTCTTAATGACTTTCGCTGTATGTTTGGGGTCGCTGTCATGCTGCAGAATAAATTTGGGGCCAATCAGATGCCTCCCTGATGGTATTGCACGATGGATAAGTATCTGCCTGTACTTCTCAGCATTGAGGAGACCATTAATTCTGACCAAATCCCCAACTCCATTTGAAGAAATGCAGCCCCAAACTTGCAAGGAACCTCCACCATGCTTCACTGTTGCCTGCAGACGCTCATTCGTGTACCGCTCTCCAGCCCTTCGGCGAACAAACTGCCTTCTGCTACAGCCAAATATTTCAAATTTTGACTCATCAGTCCAGAGCACCTGCTGCCATTTTTCTGCACCCCAGTTCCTGTGTTTTCATGCATAGTTGAGTCGCTTGGCCTTGTTTCCACGTCGTTGGTATGGCTTTTTGGCCGCAAGTCTTCCATGAAGGCCACTTCTGACCAGACTTCTCCGGACAGTAGATGGGTGTACCAGGGTCCCACTGTTTTCTGCCAATTCTGAGCTGATGGCACTGCTGGACATCTTCCGATTGCGAAGGAACTAAGCATGATGTGTCTTTCATCTGCTGCAGTAAGTTTCCTTGGCCGACCACTGCGTCTACGGTCCTCAACGTTGCCCGTTTCTTTGTGCTTCTTCAAAAGAGCTTGGACAGCACATCTGGAAACCCCTGTCTGCCTTGAAATTTCTGCCTGGGAGAGACCATGCTGATGCAGTATAACTACCTTGTGTCTTGTTGCTGTGCTCAGTCTTGCCATGGTGTATGACTTTTGACAGTAAACTGTCTTCAGCAACCTCACCTTGTTAGCTGAGTTTGGCTGTTCCTCATCCAGTTTTATTCCTCCTACACAGCTGTTTCTGTTTCAGTTAATGATTGTGTTTCAACCTACATATTGAATTGATGACACTATGTAACACAATTTTTGTTCCTGGGTAGTAAGTGTTATTTCCTAATTGCTTATGCCTCAAAAGTATAGAAAATGGCTATTATTCCCCACAAACTTTGCTTTTGTGACCAGGACAGTGATATTTTGAAATTTACCTATTTCCAATGAGAAAACGGACGAATTTGTGTCTTTTCGTTCGCATAAAGTCAGAAAAAAACAACATATGAATCCAAATTAACATGTATTTATACTAAAGTAATACAAAAATGACTACAAAAGATTTAGAAGTGAGTAGTTTTTCGAGATTTACGATTATACTGTAAATCACTTTCACGAATCAGCCCCAAATGTAGTCTCCCATCATGTTCTCGTTATACTGTCCTTGGTAGCGGCGTTCAAAGTCCAGTATATCCTGGTGGAAGCGCCGCGCCTTGCTCCTCCCGAGTGCGCTCCCATGTTCTCCTTGAATTTATCAAGATGAGCATCAAGGATATGGACTTTGAGGGGCATCCTACAGCCCATTGTGCCGTAGTTCTTCACCAGAGTCTCAACCAGCTCCACATAGTTGTCGGCCTTGTGATTGCCCAGGAAGCCCCGAACCACTACGACAAAGCTGTTCCAAGCCGCTTTCTCCTTACTAGTGAGCTTCTTGGGGAATTCATTGCACTCAGGATCTTCTTTATCTGTGGTCCGGCGAAGACACCGGCTTTGACCTTTGCCTCAGACAGCTTAGGGAAGAAGTCTTGAAGGTACTTGAAGGCTGCCGACTCCTTATCTAGAGCTCTGACAAATTGTTTCATAAGGCCCAATTTGATGTGCAGTGGTGGCATCAGCACCTTCCGGGGGTCCACCAGTGGCTCCCACTTGACGTTGTTCCTCCCCACAGAGAACTCGGTCCGCTGTGGCCAGTCCCGCCTGTGGTAGTGCACCTTGGTGTCCCTGCTGTCCCAAAGGCAAAGATAGCAGGGAAACTTGGTAAAACTGCCTTGGAGACCCATCAGGAATGCCACCATTTTGAAGTCTCCTATGACCTTGATGCCATCTCAGAAAAATGCAGATATGTATCCACTTAGGCAGCTGGAACTAAACTGAACTGGTGGGCTTAAGGCCCATGTATTTATACTACTATTTATATTACTGGAAAGTTCTAGAAAGTTCTAGAAGTTACTCCAAGTTTACTCAGCACTGAATCTATCTGGATTGTTCTGGAAAATAGGTAAATTTCAAAATATCACTGTCCTGGTCACAAAAGCAAAGTTTGTGGGGAATAATAGCCATTTTCTATACTTTTGAGGCATAAGCAATTAGGAAATAACACTTACTACCCAGGAACCCAAAAAAAAAAAAAAAAAAAAATTGTTACACGGTGTGATCATTAGCACCTGTTTGGTATAATTGTTTAATCATACACCTGACTATATGCCTACAAAATCCCTGACTTTGTGCAAGTGTACCTAGAAGAATTGATGCTGTTTTGAAGGCAAAGGGTGGTCACACCAAATATGGATTTGATTTAGATTTTTCTTCTGTTCACTCACTTTGCATTTTGTTAATTGATAAATATAAACTATTAACATGTCTATTTTTGAAAGCATTCTTACTTTACAGCATTTTTTCACACCTGCCTAAAACTTTTGCACAGTACTGTATATATATATATATACATATCATTATTATTGTTGTGATGTGTTTGAAGTACTGTGTTATTTTTGTTTTAATTACATATGTTTTAAATGTTCATTGTAAAGATGGAATTTACCCATCTTTGCTTTGGCAATACTTGTAAAAAAATCAGTCATGCCAATAAAGCACTTGAAATTCAAATTTAAATTGAAATTGAAAGATAAACGTTAAGAAAATTACTGACTCAGTGCCTGTCCATTGAAGCTGGCCGACACAAGAAGTCCTGGGCAGTCAGGGAGCACAAGCTGTGCCTCCACTGTGAATCAGGAGATGTTGAAACAGAGATGCGCTTCCTGCTGTCCTGCTCCAAATACACAGAAATAAGGGAGGAATATGTACCAAAATCCACGAGTCTCGTGCCAAATTTCATCCTCCTTACTGACACTGATAAAATAGGGATCCTGCTAGGAGAGTCGGCGCAGACCAGTCTGTGTCAGTGTGCCACAGCCTGAGGGACAGCGGGGAGGGAGGGAGGGTAGTTGTATTGTTCATAGGGAAGGACGGTCCTGTTTGTGTTATTGCTTACTTGTTTTATCATTTCTGTTTGTAATATTTTAAAAGCTTTGGCAACACCAGAGCATCATGCCAATAAAGCTCATTGGAATTGAAATGAATTGAACTGAATTGAATTGAGAGAGACACAAACACACACACACACACACACACACACACACACACACACAGAGACAGAGTCAACAGGATCACCGAATCAATGAGCGGGAGCGGGAGCGAGAGAGAGCGAGAGAGAGACACACACACACACACACACAGAGACAGCGTCAACAGGACCCCTGAATCACTGAGCAGGACAGAGCTGTCTCTGTCAATACCTGCCTGGGATAAAGCGACTGAACCCTAGTTGCACCAGCTGATCCTTGGGTTATTAAGCCTATTGCTGAAGAAACTAAACTAGAAGCTGCCCCTCCCCGAGCTGTGTGCGAATCTCCAGCTGCACAGGAAACACATGCTTTTATACAAAGTCAATGCCTTGTTGTTTTTCTTAGCCGAGGAATGGAAATTAAAAGTTTCTGCCAGCAGTGTTTTTATAGGCTTGGGGGGGAAGAAACTCGGTGGCAATATTAAACTGAAACAACCACATTACTGACTGGCACGAAAACAGCAGGAGGAGAGGCGTGGCTGTGCAGCACTCAGGAGTGCAAGCCAGCGGCTCAGACCCTGCTGTCTGTACAGCTGCAAAGGTAATTACTCGACAAAGACAAACATGCAATCCAGCTCCAATTCAATACCACTCGGAGGGCTCTTTCATTACACAAATGATTAAATTAAACGATACCGATCTCTAATCATGACAGGGCTTCGAGTATGAAACCTAATAGCCGGCTAATTATGACCGCTGTAATTTTGCTTAGCGTCTCATTTCAGCGTTCGCCAGGAAACAGCACAATTGTGATGTCATTCCTGCATGAGAAAAAGCAATTGCTAACAAACGAGCCTCGCCTCGGTATGTTGCTACTGTAATAACAAGGTGTGACAGGGCTGGTGCCATCAAGCAGGGGTGCAAGAATTCATATAGAGAAAGCACGTGGGGCTGGGGTTCCCATGTGGTTTTACAGTACAAGGGGATTGGGTTTATTCACAAAGGTTATACTGTACTTTCAGCACAAAAGCAATGCATCTACAGTACTGAAACATTATCACTGTATACAGTGCCTTGCGAAAGTATTCGGCCCCCTTGAACTTTGTGACCTTTTGCCACATTTCAGGCTTCAAACATAAAGATATGAAACTGTAATTTTTTGTGAAGAATCAACAACAAGTGGGACACAATCATGAAGTGGAACGAAATTTATTGGATATTTCAAACTTTTTAACAAATAAAAACTGAAAAATTGGGCGTGCAAAATTATTCAGCCCCTTTACTTTCAGTGCAGCAAACTCTCTCCAGAAGTTCAGTGAGGATCTCTGAATGATCCAATGTTGACCTAAATGACTAATGATGATAAATAGAATCCACCTGTGTGTAATCAAGTCTCCGTATAAATGCACCTGCACTGTGATAGTCTCAGAGGTCCGTTTAAAGCGCAGAGAGCATCATGAAGAACAAGGAACACACCAGGCAGGTCCGAGATACTGTTGTGGAGAAGTTTAAAGCGGTTGGATACAAAAAGATTTCCCAAGCTTTAAACATCCCAAGGAGCACTGTGCAAGCGATAATATTGAAATGGAAGGAGTATCAGACCACTGCAAATCTACCAAGACCTGGCTGTCCTCTAAACTTTCAGCTCATACAAGGAGAAGACTGATCAGAGATGCAGCCAAGAGGCCCATGATCACTCTGGATGAACTGCAGAGATCTACAGCTGAGGTGGGAGACTCTGTCCATAGGACAACAATCAGTCGTATACTGCACAAATCTGGCCTTTATGGAAGAGTGGCAAGAAGAAAGCCATTTCTTAAAGATATCCATAAAGTGTCGTTTACAGTTTGCCACAAGCCACCTGGGAGACACACC